>JAOEHV020248225.1:0-12443 GCA_025447995.2 Isaurus tuberculatus | reverse complement strand
AAGGACTAACACTCGAAACGTCAGCTCCTTACACTACTTACGGTGATGATCATAAAAATTTCAACCTTGAGTTGTCTGAACTACAGTTGCTCTGGCGAAGGGCTAACGCTCGAAATATCAGCTTCCTAGCCAGACTCACTATAAGTAAACATTTCAACCTAGTGTTGATTAAATTGCGTGTTTTATCTACTCACCGACGCATTTCAAAAGTTATTTTAGATATCACCCATACGTATACGAACTATATACAGCGATAATAATTGTTTCAGCAATTTTTTTGTTTTCAATAATGAGCTGCATCCGAAAGCATTATATTAAGGGTGTGGCATAACTCACACCCATAACTTGTGGCTATTCGGGCTTAAAAAAGGAAAAATTTAGTTCGAAGCGTTGGTGTCTTCTCATTCTATAAAGATCACTATTTTTTACAACCTCGGTGGCCGTTCTGTAAAAGTGACGTCAACTCTTAAACCTTTCGGAACTTCATATATTGTACCTAAATCACGTTCAATTTTTCTTAGTTTTAGTGACTGTTACCCCACATGAAGAGAGAATTGCTTCACGCAAGTTTGTAACCCATGTATTCAACATCCTTTCTGGTTTCAGGGCGTATTTGCATCTTCTTTCTTTACTTTTCTTGAAAGTACTTCCATATCATCTCTTAAATTATCTTTGAGGTTACTCAAGGGGAAGCGATTTCCACCACTCGGATTAGAACATTCTTGAAGCATTTCAGTCTTTTAGAAAGTATTTCAATTACAATACAACTTTTTTTACGAGTTTCTCATTTCATACTATGTCTGAGTTTCGACTAAGCTTTCAATTGTGTTACACTTTCAAAACTTGAATGCGAGTGTTTTTTATATACCAAGTACTTGGTTTTGTAAAGCTTAATCTAAAGTATTATGTAAATACACAGAAAATTCAAATATGCTAATGAAACTATTATTTTTAAAGGTGGAACTCTGTAGAAAGATCAATTCCTCGATAAAATCAAGTAGCCAAGTTTTCAACGAAAATTTTTATTGGATTATTGACTGGTTTATACATTTATATGAAGCATATATTTATGAGTTATCGAAGCTCAAATTGATATAAATTTTGTAGTTAAAACAGCTTTTCTTTTTAACTTTTTATTTTAATATGAATTTTGTTTTTAGTCAATACATCTTGTAGATTTATAAATTTGAGTGAACTAATCGTCCAATGAGGCGAAGGAGGTTGCTAATGAATGCCTCATCAATCGGAACTAACGTGTCATTCTAAACAAAAAAATCATTGAAAATTAAAAAAGGCTTTTAGTTTATTTTAGATAGCATAAGTTTTTATGGCAAGCTGTGGGAGAGAAGTTTAGAGATACTGATAAGGTCTTCTAAAAGTTTTATCTCTATAAAATTCTGTCATTGGAAATTTTGAGTTTAACAGTTTTATTTATTTTTTTTGTAGAGAATCGTTATAGATTTCGATTGAATAACTTTTCTTTTTGCGTGTAATAAGATCTTTTGTTTTTGTTAAGCATTATAACTACAGTTGTTTTCTACGCCGAAATGAAGCATTACAAGACTAAATACGGTCTTTTAAGCTTCAAGTTTTAGATGTAACTAAAAGATATTTTGTGTTTGGTTCAAATTAGGAGAGCTGAAATTTAAACTCCGCTTGTTGTACTATCTCGAGATTTTATCTTTAATGACGTAATTTCTCTTTTTCAGAATGTGAATGATATACTTTTTTGAGGAATAGCCATCGTGTAAAGTGAAATGAGTTCTCATTACAAAGATTAATACTTGAACTTAAAAATATAAATTCATCTCAAAGTGTTATCATGACTTTATGTGCAATTAACTCCGGACCATAATCAAAACTACAGAACGCAATGTCTGTCAAAAAGTTTGAATTTGAAAACCATTAAAAATGCAAATCTATTTAACAATATGCTCAAGACCAAAAATAGCAACACAAAATTTTGTTATTCTTTTTCGGTTTATTCAGGTTTTGCTAAAAACAAGTTGAAGACGCGCGCTTCTTTGATATCGTAATTTATAGCAGTATTAGGATGGCGTTTCACTGTCCTCCCCTACCTTTTGTTGAAGATCCTCTATACTCAAGAAATTGCCGATAATCTAAATATTCAGATTTTGGTATGTCCCGGCAGGTGTTTAAATTGTAAAAAGGTGCACGGAAAACTGAAATATTTTGTAGGCTGATATGTAATTCAAGTTGCTTTTGAAATTCACAGAACACCCACACAATAAAACTTTACAGCTATTTTTGGTATTTTTTTCTTCCTTTTCTCAGCACAAAAACTGGCGTCGATTTACTTATCCAGTTCAACGTGTTTCAGTCCATAAAGCTTCCTGCCAGAAAACGCGAGCGAAAAACTGCAAGCGAAGAGATAATTAAAATTCATACCCTTAAGAGATCTTTGTTGATACGTTGTCTCTTTTAATATCTAACTTGCATATTTACATGTCACAGTAAAGCTTATAATTTTACGCTTGAGTAAGCCAGTCAATATTGGTCTTTGTATTAGTCATACAGTTGCTCTTGCACAGCAAGATTGGCACAAAATATTTTTATGAATTCCAAATTTTTGGAATATCAAAACTCAGAAGGACGTGTCTTAGGTTACGGATTTACAAAAATATGATAATATCGTGTATTGTGGTAAAAGAATTACCATTTCAATTCCTGTACAATTCGTTCGTCTCAACACTTATTTTTAACCACATTTGAATTCCCTATACAAATGAACCGTGCTATGTTTCTGAATAACGTTAGTTTGAGTTTCCAGACTAGCGTTTCCAATAATTTATCTCCATTTTATATATATATATATATAAATCTATTTATAATTATATGTTTTTAGGGATGAAACCTCTTAGAAATGATAGCTAGATACAGCACAATATATTTACAGTTTTTTATGATACCAGCTTGACAAATAATTTAGAGATCTTGACTGTCTTTTCAATATCCAGACGAATAGCATGTAGTACAACGATAGATATATACATGGAGGTTGGAGGTTGATCTCAACAGTCTTTCGTGTAGTTCCTTTATAAACCTACAGACGATGATTTCGGCGTCCGTTTGGAAACTGCTATCATTTCCTGACGACACAAACGAGATTTGCGCTCCGGACTGAAAGGAATCTTCGGTATTCTAATTCTTTAGCGTTTTTAAAACCTTTCACATGACTCGTTGCCTTACATGTGGATACTGTGAGATACCTTGATGAACATGCATAGCTTGATTTTGGTAATAATATTGACTTTGTGAATAGGCCATTGGAGGTTTCCTCCTTGTAAGAAACAGTGATCTTAGATCGGGTAGTTCTTGCAGTGTGTTTAGTCTGTATTCTACTATCAACCGCGACAGTGCTCCCTCGTCGACGTGATCCAAACTGTCAAAAAATTCTTGCGAGAGTGCAGCTCCATTTTCTTTCGTGAATTCTGGCATTCTGAGAAAAAAAACAGAGAAAATCGTATGAGAAAACGCGCTGTTGTATTAAGTTCCTCGGTCACAGCTGTATCAACCAGGATACAGCTCAAAGGAAGCTTATGCTGATGCACGCACGTAAAACAAGCATGCAACGGTTTGATTTCGCAACATAAAACAAACTTTCAATTTTCTAACTCTAAAGAAGTTTTAACAAAGAGTTTCCCTGTGGTTTTTCGAAGTAGTACAAAACAAAAAACATTACATGATCTAACAGTTACTTGCCATCATGACTGTTTCCAGAGAATAAAATCCTGATAATAAAAATTTGAAATTTTTAAAAACAAAAACAAATTTGGTTTGTAGTTTACCTTCGATATTTAGGTTTTCTTTAGTTTAAGTTCAGTTGAAAATAATCGCCTCAAGATTTGGCGGTATTTGAGCTCCGAACGACTTCACTGCTCGCACGTCTTAAACCAAATGAAAATTCCGGTGAGCTTTCGCTAACAGAAATAGTGTTTTGATTAGTGACCGCATTAACTGGCCCGCTCACACACGTCTATTTACGGAATCAGGGGTGAGAACAATGAGCGATTTGTGACAGGAAAACATTTGTATTATGAGAGGTTAAACCATCTATTGTGACGTCATACTCTTGACGTACGCTGCATCACCCGATTGTCTCTTATGTCAGTGTCCCTTGCTCGAACCGACCTTACAACAAAAATCTTTAAGGCATTAACTCGTTGAGTTCAAGTTGAGGAGCTTTAGAGTTATAAATAAGATTATTACAGTGAAAAGGTGAGAATATTATGAACACAATCGATGGTATTGTGGGTGATAATCAAGTTCCTTGCGTCACGGTTGAAGAATCATATATAATCCAGTGAATTTGCACTATGACGTTACTCCATAACAAGTCTGACAAGGCGTGTTGGTTAGGAGTTGAAACAAGGAGGGGCACCGACAAAGTAATGTAAGGATCATGTCATATATACCGCCTCCCGGATCGCACGAAATTTTTCCGCTTTATCTCATAGACATATCAACTTTAGCAGCTAGCTATGATAAGTAAGAAACTTGCTTAAAATCTTTTTCTCCTTCAGATTGATTAAAAAAAGGCATAGATCAAGCCTGTCATCAGAAAGGATATCGCAATGAATGATATTCGCTTAAGCATAATCGGTGACATGACCAAATGACAAACGCATTTCCGGAACATGAACTCAGATAATTTTTTTGTCTTTAAATCTAAATATCAAACACTATAGACCAACAGGGCTATTTTTTATACTTTTTATAACGTTAATCACAAACTTTATTTTTCCTGACTCAAACCAACGTGGTCAAATTACCTCGTTCTAAACCAAAAACAAAAGTAAAGTGTGGAAAAAAGTTTTTTTAAAAAATTAAAAACAAAGTTTATAATATTTTGAATACCGCAAATTATTTTTAGTGTTCTGTTATCGTGTTGTGATAAAATTTCCGTGCCATAAATGTTCAGGAATTCATGTTTGATAATAATAACGCAATCTTCTTTGTCAATCAAACACAAGCAGATTTTTTTGTTGTTTTTTTTTTACGCTATCTTTTGTCCAAATAACTGTCTTTAACTCACAGCATGTGAGTGTAACGTAAGCGTGAGTTTTTCAGATACTGTTAAACTTTTAAAATAATGAACTCGTCAAAGATAAAAATACTATCAGTTTTTTAAAGGTAAAATACAAAGCGAGATATCGAATAGTAACCCGTATAAGGTGTTTTTCTGTTTAGCAGACGTAAAAAGTAGCGGATACTTCTCAACAATAATAGTCCATTCATTTAACTAATTGGCGTGAAGCGATTATTTTTAAAACAAGTCAGCGAAGCGTGACACTCAGTGAAAGCCTGGTGCTCAATACTTTAAACTTTCGAAAGCAAATTTAGATATCCAATCATTCATTCAGTTTTTTGTTTCGGTTTGGATGAATATTGCTTGGAAAATAAGTAAAGCTCGTGTTTTTCGTTTCCAGAACGCAACAGAAAGAAAGAATGGAGTTTTGAACATTAGACAAAGAACCTTACACCCCGCAGACTTTTCTCGTCTTACTGTATTTGTTACACACGCGGTTAAACATGAGACAGGTCCATTCTTGTTCTTATTATTTACATTCGTGAGTAGTTTTCTATAACGTTTTGGGAACGGCGTTCCAGTTGACTAAAACTGGCAGCTGAAGTTTTTCAGGCTGTTTTCGAGAATGATACCAGTTTCTCAAGTTTAACATTTTTTTAGACTTAAAAGCTTTAATAGGAGCATTTCAATTGGTGTCTATGAATAATTATTCCATACCCTTACTTTTATCAAAGCAGTTTTTCCAAGCCCTACTTGATAGAGACCGGCTTCTGACAATTAAAAATATGAATTAACCATAAAATATATATTGCTCGGTTTTGTATTTTATATGTACGTCAAGGTGTCCATTTCGTTATCCGTTTCTTCGTATGTGGTATATAGTTAAGTATGCTAGTGATTTATTCATACAACGTTAGTTTTATCGATGTGGAGCAAAAACCACTCATAGATACTGAACTTAAAACATTTTACAATATTTACTTGGACCCTGTGTGTTATTGCGAAATATGAGCATGACCCAGGCCTCTCTCCAGGGTATAATGATACGGATATAGAAGATAATTCATTCTCAAGCGAATTTCGACTTCTCGATGTAGACTTTTAACTTTTTACATAGCCATTTCATTTTTTAATTGGATTTTGCTATTCCAAGACTTAAAACTAAGCAAAAAAAATAACAGCATGATTTGGTTACTTAAAAAAGCAAAAAAATAGAACGATAACATCAGGGCATTTTATGACTGTGCAGAAAAAACAAGGAATTGTCAATGTCGTCACTTTTCAGAAAATATGACAGAACGAATTTCCAGTTTTGCATTTCCTCGCAGTAAAAACGTCAACAAATTGTTTTTGTTGAAAACGTTTTTGATAACCACTTCTGTTGATAAAATGTTTTTATTAAGCTTTTTGTAGTAAAGTGTTTACGATCTTCTGCGAGTTTCACTCGCTGAAACTGGCGTGATGTAGTTTCTCGTGCGTGTAAAGTGTCGTCTCGTGATTGCGTGACTGAATTTAAAGCGCAAGATCACGTTACAATATTTAAAAAAGCTTGAATTCTTCAAAACAGTTTATTTAAAAGGTCTTTATAAATTTCCCATACTTGAATTGTTTCTATCGACGATGTCTAGGTGAGGTGTAAGCAACAAGGACATGAATGCTAACCCCATCTAAAGCTCTGTTAATAAAGTGCATGAAACAGGCTCAGATCAGATCGGTTTGGTAGGCGTTGTTTTGTTGTTCGGAGCTGAATGAAAGGGTGTGGCTCGTCTGGTGTTTTGTCCGGTCGGAAACACTTTAAGGTGAAAGAAGGTCACACGTCTTTGTACCAGAACTAACTTCAAATCAAACTGAGCCCAAAACTCTGTCCTTTTTGTTTTAACTACTGACAAAGGCAACGCATTAAACAAAATTTTAGTCTTTTGGTCATTGTGGGAACATTGCATAATCAATTACATGATTATATCGTTAGTCAAATCACAATTTCCATATTTATCATTTCTATAGCTATAAAAAGCATCACAAATGGGGCTGTTTGAATTTGGGTGTATTGGCCTAAAAGCTAAATACTCCGAGAAACTTAACCTAAATTAACTTATATTGAATTTAATTAGCGTACACTATCGCCCTGTAGCTGTTCACTTATAAAGGATTATATAATAAAGTGATATTTACCGAAGTAAGAATAATATATAGCACTAGATATCAGCCAAGCCACAAAAAATACATCAATTTACATATCTCGAGTTTATATGCGAATTATCCAAACCTTAACTGAGATCTTGTACGTGTCTACTGATAAGATGTTCTCAGGAGCTGGTTTTCCGGAATGTTCTCTGTGTTGAAATACTCTAAGAGAGATTGCCTGAGATCAACTGATCCAGGCACGATTTTCCCTTAACTATATTGCTCACTGTCACTTGATGTTAACCGTGGACCAGCTGTAACGCAAACTACCCAAAACATGACCTACTAGAAGAGAGGTGCGGAAGTGGAATCTACTCGTCAAACTCAGGCTCATGGAATTTTAGAGTTTCTTTTTCTATATGTTCTTAAAGTTTTGAAGCCTTGAAGAGTGTCATGGAAAGTCATGAGAAATTTAGATGATTTTGATGGCAAAGTAAAAATAAAGCATGTTCTCTGGTTTAGAATAATTTATAAAAGTTACAAGCTTGCGACTGTCAGTCTACAGTCTTCAACGGGTAGATTACAATGAATACAAGGATACACAACAGTGGTTTAGAGTTACAATTAGAAACAAAACCAGGTGCTTTGAAACGAACGGACTTTGGAAACCCACCGCGCATTAGAAAATCGTTGGTTTCCAAAGTCCCTTCGTTTCCAAGCACCTGGTTTTGCTTCTAATTGTAATTCTAAACCACTGTTGTGTATACTTGTATTCATTGTAATCTACCTGTTGCAGACTGTAGACCAACAATCGAAAACTCGTAACTTTTATAAATTATTTTAAACCAGATATCGTGTTTTATTTTTATTATGAATAATCCTGGTTTCGCTTCAAATATTTTCAAATTTTGATGGCATTGTACAAATACAATATGAAAATAAAGCGAACATATCTTCTAGCACAAAACTGGATTTTGCGGGAGTCACTGACGATGGTCGAACTCCTGCCTCCCACCTCTGTGACCCGCCTTCGTATGTGGTCTGAAATTTGATTGAACTCAATCTGATTCCGAGGGTTTTTCTCCGGGAACTCCGGTTTTCCTCCTTCAAAAAAATCAACCTTTTTGCCAAGATCTGAGCCGTCTCCTTTATCAGTTACTTAAATAGTTAAATCAGCTGAGAGATAAATAAAGTCATTATTATTATTTTCGTCCCAGTAAACTCTAAAACAGCTTGCTACGTCCGAAAGAAACATCTGCTCCTTTCTTCGGTATGGCAAACATGTCGGCAAAACAGTAAAATGAAATTATTTTTGAAGGAGATAGTTTGTGGAAAAAGTTATAAAAAAATCACGGAAAGTCACTGAATTTTTTTTCAGGAATTCTGTAAGGAAACCTGATATAGGTCAAGTTTACTAATGTTTTGTCAGATTTAAACATGACCAAGACAGATTATTTTTCACTATGGCTGTAACGTTGTGGTCTTATGTGCGGCTATAACGCACTTGAAGCCACATAAGTCATATACGTAAGTAAGTGATGGATTTAACGTAAGAAAATAAATTCCTATTTTGGTGTTGCTTTTTGGTTCAATGAACCTTAGCTCTACTCCACAACTGCGATTACAAATAAAAAATGAAAACAGCCCTATATCGAATTATTTTTTTTTTATTTCAATGTCTTTATAAAACGAACTTCTGAGATATAGATTATTCAAAAAATCAATAACAAGATTATTGTTAAAGAAAAGAGTAAAAAACGGAATGCGTTAGAAATTTTATAGTGTGTATATATTCGTGTATTCAAAAATAGACTTCAACAAAGACTGATCGAACAACGTGGATGCAACAAAAGTTCAAAATATTTCGACTTAGTCTTCATTAGGTTTAATAATAAGAAAATTTGTTATTTAAAGCTCTTATATGTCTACAGAAATGTTTAAATACTATATAAATACTATCAAGTACAGTAAACTTAATAGCTATAAATACTATCAAGTACAGTAAACTTAATAGCTATAAATACTATCAAGTACAGTAAACTTAATAGCCGGGAAACAGGGCGTGGGCTTTGCTCAAGCGCCCCTTCAAAATCATCTTAAGCCTTACAGAGTTCCAATCAATTTTGCAGCTGATACTGGTCTGTATTAATCATACCAGACGGATTCATGAATCATGGCCTTACAACACTGAGGGCCCATTTACATGATAGGCGGGATGAGTTTTGTCTCGGGATGAAAGTCGTCCCAGGACGAGAAATATTTTTTTTTACATGAGCGGTTTCGTCCCGAAATCCCGGGACGGAAGTTAACTCGTCTCATCCCGCCCTGGATAAACTTTATCCCGCCTGGAGAAACCGTTTGTATGAAACATTCATCGCAGGGAAAACTGTTTACATGGAAATCTTCACCCCGGGTTGTCACTCCATCCCAGTGCTTTGAACCGGGACGAGTTCAACCCTCGTCTCCAAACCATATAAACAGTAACAAGAAAATGATGAGTTACCGGGGTAGACTCGGGACAAAAAGTCTCATGTAAACAGGTTCCGAGTTTTGCAGATATTGTATGACTGCTTTGTCAACCAGCATTTATGAGATATTTATAACAGCAGTATCTTCTCAGAAACTGCATGTTTAGATCCAAGATTTTCATCACCCTATTGGCTTAGCAAGCTTTTTGAAGTTTTAAACCCAAATCTTATTTTTCTTTGTTTATTTTCTACCTTAAGTTGTTATAAATGAAGCAGACTGCAAACAGATACGTCAGCAAAAAAACTCGCCTATAGTTACCATGTTAATAATTTAGTAGTCAATGCCTTTTTAATAGTAATGAGTTATCAATACCCTTTATTGGGACGTCTGTCTCGGAGTTTTCTAAATATTGAAATCCAATTCAAATGAGATTGTGTTGACAGGTGTTAGATCTTAATCCACAAGTTACCACTAAACACATGACTAGAATACGCGCACTCATTGGCTAAATTGAGGACACGTGGATGAGTTCAAATCAAATGTTCCCCGGCTGGTCAACATCTCGGAAATTCAAAATAGTAGGTTTAGCACCAATGCAGAACCGTGAACGATCAATTTATCCTTGCCAACGTTGGATCAGAAGATCGTGATCAGTTGAAAATAATGTAAAAACTAAATTTTTTTGTCTAAAAAGACTAGCAAAAACTGATCTTTACAACGTGAAAAAGAGACGTGGAGACGAGTGTACGATATTTCAACTGGCCATTACCAGTCTCGGAAATTGTTGACCAACCGGTGAACATTGCTGTAGCGCTGTCATGTTTGAGAGCGGGAAAATTCGGCGGGAAAATTGGTGGCCGCGCGTACTAAAAGTTCGTTTTTGCAATTTTGACTGCTTTCATTCAAAAACAAAAATGGAGTCCCCAAAGAAACGTTTTGCTATGGTTTATTTTGTTTATGCTATATAACAAAACACTTAATGACTGCTCCCTCGGGAAACACTTGTTTTGTGTTCCTCGTGAGCAGTCATTAAGTGTATATATTACTTATCGCTTCAAACTTGTTACTTAAAATGTTATGAATTACAAACTGAATAACTTATCGTGATTAGGAGCCAATTTAGAAACATATAGGGCCATTTAGTGTAGACTCCAGTTATTTTCAAATTCATTTTTTAAAAACAGCAGTTTACCCAAAAGTTTCATTGTGGTGACAGGAAATAAATATTGTTATCATAAAATAATGAAGTATTTAGATATAAAAATAACACTTTTATTAATTTTTAATTAGTATATAATACTGAACAGTTACTATAGTTAAACCCGTACGCATTTATTATTTTCATTGTTTTTTACACGTGGTTAAGCAATTATATTCACTCATTATTTCTATCATCTCATGACACGTCATCTAGGCCATAATGAACACTTTAATTCGGTAAATTTTCCACCAAAAATGAAAAGCTTTGTCAAATTAACTGTGGTTGTTTTTTTTAATGATGGAAATGAATCTTTGGGTTCAAATGTTTATTTCTGGTTCTGAATGTTTGACGCAATCCGCGGAGTGTTTAAAAAAACTATTAAATTCGTTTTAAAATCAACCCACTTGAAATCATTATGCTATCAAGTTAATTCTTTTTTTAAATACACCCACATAGTCATCCACTAGCTTTTAAGACCACTTATTCTCACATTTCCTTTAACGAGAAATGAAATGAAATCTTTCAAGCTTTGTATTGTTTTCTCACCTTTTAAATATCTCACGAAAGGTCAGTGATTGACTGAGTTAAAAGTTTTTTCTATTATTATACTCTAAGCTTTTGAAAAATGGATGCTTGAAGGTGTTTGTCTATTCAGTACAAACCTTAGTTTAAATTTTTAGCTAAGCACGCACTGAGGAAAATTAATGTCGATGCAGGATTAATAGCCTGTTTGCTAACGAGAAACACTGAGAATTGCAAACTCTTTTGGTAATTTCTGTCGCAAAAGACTACAATGAATAATGCTTTGAGTAGCAACCAGTCTTATTTCAGTGCTTTATTTGAAGAGATACACTTTCTTATGAAATCAATAACTTTCAATTCTTCACAAAATCTTTTAAAGAAATTGTTTTCCTGTTATTTCTGTCTTAGTCAGGTATTGCTTTTGGCACTTTTTTTATAAGAACAACGAGGCTCAGATTTGGCCGAAAATTAAGAACAATTTAAGAACAAGCTCAGGCTGAGGCTGCAAAAAAAATGTTTCTAGTAGTAGTTGAAACTTTACAAGGGTCAGTAATCTGAGATAAATGTGCAGATATCTCCTCAAAATACAAACGATCAGCATTGTTTTTCAGTGCCTTGTCTTTTTGTTTTGATTTCTCATCATTTGAGGCCGCTCACAGCAAAAAGAACAAATTAAGGCTGAAGTAGCCAAAAATTTAAGAACAATGAGGCTCGGTAAAATTTAGTGGTTGTTATAAAAAAAACGTGTATCACGTTTTATAAATTTTTAAAAGTTTTTTTTAATTAATTGAAAACTGGGTTTTAAACGCCCACACTAACTACTCCTGCTATAAACTATCTTTCATAATGGACCGTAGGCGGGTAGTAGAAATCAGCTAGGTTTTAAAATATGACTAATATCAGCTACCTGCATATAATAAATTTTGTTTTTGTTTGATGAATAGAAGTAATAATTATACACTTTTTTTTTTATTAAGAACCAGTAAAATTTTGCCCAGGATCAATGTTCTTATTTTTGTCAACAATTTGAGGCTCAAAATGTTCTTATTTTGTTCTTATTTTTCGGGCGTAAAATTT
>JAOEHV020248129.1:0-12444 GCA_025447995.2 Isaurus tuberculatus | reverse complement strand
CTGGATGGTCTGAAAACCATACCCTGAACAGCGGCACATACCCGTATAGTCAATATATGGGAGTACCCCCCCCCCGGATTTTTTCTCACCCAGTCTGGATCTGATGGAGCAAAGAAGATTTCCAATATCGTATCTTCCTCATCTTTTAAAACTTTTAACTTCCCTTGGCCACCAAAGCGTCTATGAATTTGTTTTATCTCCACTTTTCTCAACTCCTGTAATTCTAAATTGCTGAGAGATGAGAGCTTAACATCTGTAGCCAAACCTGGCTTTTTAAATATCTGACGAGATTCTGATCTTTTGGACTGAAAAAGTTCTTGATTTCCTTTTTTTTCTGTTCTTTTATTTCCAACAAAAGTTCTACCCGCATTGTTGTAATCAGGTTCCGATAAATTATTTTGTTCTCGAATTTCACTCTGATTTTTTAAACCAAAAATGTTTTTCTCTCTTGTTTCTGAAGTCACCGTCTTCCCATCATTTTTAGTATGTGAAAACTTGCAGTTTTCTCCTCTTAAACACCCTCGTTTGGTCATGAAAAATCTGCAAAGCGGCTTTAGTTTTGCCGTAGTTTGTTCCTTTAAGTTTCCTTTTTCTAATGTAATCGGCTCTCCGATTGCACCACCATTTGAAAGTTTCTCCGTGCGTATTTCTTTTTCTTTTGAATTTTTTGAATTACCAGTGTTTTCAAAGTTATGCTCCACCGAATTTTGTTCAAAAACAACACCCTCAGTTACTATTTTAGCTTCTCCATTCTTCTTCTGTACTTCTGAATTGCCTATTTTGGGAAAATTGTAATCTGAGGATGAAGTCTCATGGACATAACCCTGGGGTAACGAAGTGGCCTGTAGAGCACAGTTTTTTTCCATTCTGTCGATCTCGGTACTTTTTAAGTTTGCATCAGCAGGAGCGTTCTTAAAGTGCTCAAATTTACATTTGTCGCCAAAACGACATCCTTTTTCGGTTAAAAAGAAGCGGCAGCTTTTTCTAAATTTCTTTGATGAACTATCCTCTTCCAAACCATCCGCCATTTTGTCCTGGAGTGTGTCGATATTTGGTCAGCGGTTATTGCGCCACCTGCTTCTAATTCACTTCCGGTTTTTTCATTTCCTGTTATGTTCGGTTAATGTTTATTTGCAAGATACGAGTTGCATATGAAAACGAAAACAAAATTGGCTCGCCGCGGATGAATTTACATCAGGAGTGGTAGCTAGGGGCACGCAACCTGCTAAAAAAGAATTTATCGACGCATGAAAGAAATAAAATAGCGGCTGTAGACTGTGCAGACTCCAGGATTGTGATTAGGTGACGTCGATTGCTGCGAAAGGACGAACTTCAATTCAAAACTTAAAAGCTTCGTTCCTTCAAGATGACTTCATATTTCTAGTACAGGTAAGTTTACCAACGAACTGCAACGTGCAAAAGATTTTGAGATTTATTTTTTCTCTGTTCGTTCTAGAAAACAAAGACGTTTAAAATCAAGTTCAAATTCACGTTGACGCTAAAACGGACAGGAAAACCGGTTACTATGACAAGATATTGGTTATCCGATTCGACTGTAAAACAATATGTTACCTGCTTGAGCGGGTGAGCCTGTTGTTTTTTAAATGTCTTTTCAGACACTTCACTAGTTTTTAAAAAGCATTTTTGCCTGCAGTGAGTAAACTTTTGGGCGTGCATCTTTCTTTCACGCGCTGACGATCAAATTTGTTTCCGAATTTACTCAAATTTCGATATCGAATTGCTCGAGTTCTCTTTTATATTTGATGTTCAAAGTTGCTGATAAGATCTTTGCTTGTGTATATGGAAATAATCGTTTAACAACACCGAGCATTATGTTTTGATTTGGATGTCAACATTGTTTAGCGAGTTGTTGCAGCGTCGTGTTTCATTTTGGAAGATTTGCGTAATACTTAATGCGCGTGTTTTGCTCAGAAGACAAGGAAAGGTAGAATTTTTTCGATCGTTGTTAAGGTTTTGATACAATAGGGGAAGGTTTCAGTTTGTTAAGGCAATCAAATTCCAGTAAAATAAAATTGGCCTTGAAGTTGAAAGTTCAAGATATTTCTTTACATAGTCATAGATATAAAAAAACTGAGGTTCACGCAGTGTTATTGCAAAAGAAAAAAAATAATTTTTGCATTGTTTTCTACCGATTAGACATTGTTTCGGCTGTGTTCAAATGTTAATTGATGGCTCCTTGCCATTTTGACAGAATTTCTGAGAGTTTATTTATCTGGAACAGCATGCGTCAAAATAAGCGTTCAAGTGTAAAGTAAACACTTTGGCTGCCAAAAACTTATTCTCTAAAGTGCTTTGCTATTTTTTATGATCATTCGCTTCCTTTACAGGGCAAAACCAATTCAGACGTGACATATTGAAGAGGATTGTTAAATATTGGAAGTTCAGTCGGCCGAGACTGTTCCTTTTGTTTACTGAGTGTCGAGAATGCCGAAACCTAAAACCGTAATGTGCTATATTTGTGGTAGAGAGTTCGGAGCACATTCGATTGAAACGCATGAGCGACAATGCGCAAAAAGGTGGGTGAGCGAAAAACGTAAAGATGGTTCGAGAAACAAAAGTTCCGGCGGTTCGGGACAAAATAACGATCCCTGGAGAACCAATAAAGTTTTGCCACCGATTTCTAGTTTTGACGATCAATATAAGAGCTTAGAAGATATTCGTCTGCCGTCACAGTTAGAGCCTCATGCAACCCAAAGTGAGCAGAAATTAATACATTTAGTGAGGCCAAAAACGGTCACTTTAAAGCACAAGGCAGAGAGTGAAGCCACAGAAATGAACAACAATAAATCCGGTGGAACAAGCGACTTTGGTTCGGATAGTGCGTCAATTGATAGTGACCAGACATCTTTTGAAAGACCTGGTACAGTGACTTTAGAAGAGGGGTCAGACCCTAGCACATTTGATGATGGTTCACCATTTGTACGGCCTAGTACAGTTACTCTTTACAGACACTCACCAGATGATGGTCAAAATATAGCTGTTGATTCTACTTCATCAGGATCATCATCGCCACTAGGTTCAGATAGTCCCATGCCAACTCCAGTGCCTTCTCTTCTTAACGAAAAGCAAAACATCACACCACTTCGAATGCGATCCTCAAAAAACCCACAAATGCTTGTTTGCTACATTTGTGGAAAGGAATTTGGTTCAAAGTCACTCAAGATCCATGAGCCTCAGTGCTTGAAGAAGTGGCGAATTGCCAATCCTCGTCATTTACACAAGGCAAAATCAGGCCCCATGAAAGCCAAATCATTCTCAACATTATCAGGAACGAAAGCAAATACTGAATATCAACCAGCATCTTTTACTCATGATCCAGATGCTTCCAAACTAAGACCATCATCTAGGCAATCATCTGCTGATAACTTAAAATCAAATGCCAAAACATCTCCCCTACGATCATCAATGGATAACTTATATTCTTCAACAAAGTCATCTCAGCAGTCAATGTTTGAGAATCTGGCAGCAGCTTCAAGATTTTCAAAAAGTGCCCAAGAACTTCCATCATCAAAAAATGGTTTAATTTCAGTTCACAGGCCACAGATGATCACCTGCTATCTTTGTGGTAAACAGTTTAGTTCACACTCTCTCCAAATTCATGAAAAACAATGTTTGAAAAAATATGAGGCAATTAAAGACAAAGCTGAAAAAGAAAAGCGACCAAGTTCTGGTAGAAAAAAATCAGCAAAGTGTCATTCAATTAATTTACCAGTTGATGGTCAGAATTGCAAAGAAAATAAGTCTTCTTCAAGTTTTGATCCAAGTACAAATAACGTGGATGAAAAAACAGCAAAAAAGGAATTGTTGAAACTCCAGGGACCATCTGTGGTTGTATGTTATATTTGTGGTAGGCAGTATGGTACAGCATCTATTGCAATCCATGAAAAACATTGTGCCAAAAAGAAATTGGATGAGCAGAAACATAAGGAAAATGAAAAATTGAATGCTGCTAAGGAATCAAAAAAGCAAAAATGTGTTGACTTGCCAGTTGAAATTAGGATGAGCAAAAATGTCGAAGGAAGGGATCTAAATTCATCCGATTCACCAGAGCTACAAAAAACAGACAACTCAAGTGAACAAAATGATAATGAAAATGCAATAACTAATGGCAGTTTTACGGATCGACTCTATAAAGAACCTAAAAAACCAGCAATGGTTTTGTGTTACATGTGTGGCCGTGAATATGGTAGTGCTTCAATTACAATTCATGAAAAACAGTGCTCCAAAAAATGGGAAGCTGAGAAAACCAGGAAATTTAAAGAACAAGAACAAGTGAAACCAAGAAAGAAAACAAATCCGAGACCTCATTCCTTTGTACTATAATAGAATACTTCAATAACAATTTATTACCTTTGCAATATTAAATTTAAAATTATAATATATTACAGCAGCAGAGTGGGTTTCAAGAAATACGTAGAAGTAAGAGTTGACCTGGCAGTATGAATAGTTTTAATAAAATAATTAAACTTATAGCCTTGAACTCTTCATTCATAAATTATATTGTATATGTGAGTTTTTTATTAAAATATTAATAAGGAGATTCATGAAATATTTAACTAACTATAGGTTGAAGTGTTAAATCAATGAAATTTGTAGTGTTGTGAGCTGATGTTTCAAGTACTGGCTCTTCAAAAGAACAAATGCTTGGAATATCAGCTTCCTACCCTATATTTACGACATTAATTTAACATTTTAACTTAAAGTTGATTAAAAGTTATTTTAAATACACCCCACACATTTAAATAACTTTTAAAAACTATTCTTCAAGTTTCATATAAAGAGATTGACTTGAAACGTCTTGAAGTTGTTTTACTGTAATTTTCTTACATGGCCATTTTTGAATTTCATTCATAACTAAAACTGTTATTTGACACTCTGCCAATCTTTTGTAAACATTAATTTGTTTAAATTGGATTCTATAATCAAAGCTAATGAAATTTGTAACCTCATTTCAAAATCAAGAAAGAAGATGGTGTGAAATTTATTTTAAAGAATATAATATATTGAATTAGAGTAAAAGAATTTCATATTTGTTCATAAAAATTTTTTATGAAAGAGTGAGTCAGCTCTCACAATCGTCGAATTGTTTGTTTTTTGAATTTGAAGTACTCACAGCTGGATTAGAAATTAATTTATTATTTGGCAACTGGAAGCAATTAATATTTTATGTTGGATTTAGAACAGACTTCACCTGCATCATTCATATAAAATGTTTTCCAGTAATACTTAAAACAATTTCAGTTATTATATTTGTCTGACTAAAGGATTAAAAAAGATTATATCAAAGTTCAACAAAATTCTTAAATATTTATTTACAACTCTGACTAGCTGGTAGAATTTTTTCTAAAGGATATAACATCATGAAAATTTATACATGAAAAGAGTTCAGATATTACGACTTCCTATACTATGATTATCATTTGATTTTTTATTTTCACCTTGCTGATTTAATTTTTTCTTTTCAGAATGCATAACATCTACTTCTGCTAGTTTATCACTCAAAAATATTGATAACAATGAATATATAATATTGTACAAGGTCATGGTAACCTAATCTTAAAAAACTATGTAATGTTTGTTTGTGAATAATACTTACAAATGAAAGTGTGTTCCATTTTTATTTTATTTATTGCTAATTAACATGTTCGCTGAAGCTTGTGTGTTTCCTAATCCTTTTCACTAATAAAAATTAATAAAGAAACTTTCCTGGCATTTCAACATTGAGTGGTTTAAACTATGAGTTGCACCCTACTCTTTGGTGCCTAATAGAAGGGGGGATGGAATAAGCGAGGGTTGGTTGGAAAAATCTCCAAAACTTAATTACCTGGGGGGTTGGAATAAGTGGGGGGTTGGAAAATTTCTTAAAATGCAATAGCCAGGGGGCGTGGAATTCTTTGCAAACCAGTAAGTCAAATTTTTTAAACAGAATTAAAATACTAACTGAAATACTAACAAATAAAACACTGGTTAAGGAAATAATGAACTTTTAAAGAAGAACAAGTATCAATGAAAAATAATGATTGTTTTGCAAATATTGGTAAAAAGCTTTTTTTTATTGATACACACAACTCTTGTCTTGGGTGGAATTTTTCCAGATTTAATAGCCAGGGGGAATAAGAATGTCCTGGGTGGAAAAAAAATCAAAAATTAATTAGTGGGAGGGGGGCATCTAATAGGCACCAAAGAGTACTTCCTGATGCACTCTATTTAATGGACACTCACTTCTGGGTCAATGTTATGTGCGAGTCAATGCTAGCCATGAGCAAGTCCCTCCCACCCCCTCCCCTGGGGAAACCTTGAAAAATTTGGTCAAATGCTCGGCCCAGGGGGCAATTTTCATTGGCAAATGCCCCACCCCCATTTCTACTATGATGGTCAAATGCCTGGCCCCCTAATCCATTAGGCCAATATACAAAAATATGAACAGTCATGAATATGGTCTCATGGTAAACTGATAGGGTCACAGAATGAGACACTTTGACCAGACAACAACAAAGCAAATGGTTTTATTGTTTTTATTGGTCTTTTATGGTTGATAAATGCTTTTCTTATTCCAAATGATGACAGGAAGTTCTTTTGTTGTTTGTAAATACCTGGGGGGCTGGGACACTATTAACTGCCAAATGCCTGGCCCTGTGGGACTCATCTTGTATCAAATGCCTGGGGTTTGCCCAGGGGGATGCTAGCAGCTGGAATTGACTTGCACATTAGCTTTCTTGGTTAATGTTAACTAGTCTTCTGTGTTAGGGTCAAAGTTAGAATAAACTTAAACTTTAGGTTTTGGGTCATCTGTGGAATGATTAAAACTTAAATTTTGTAAGCTAAAACTTATTCCTGATAATTTGCAAAACGTTTTATTAGTATCCATGGCAGCGTAGTTGGCGCAGTTGTCATGCACTTAAAATAAATTGTGCACTTGAATCAAACAACTTTTACAGTTTTGTTAATGGCCCATTAGTTGTCCTGATGAAGGCTTTTTAATAAAGCCAAATATTTATATATTAAAATATATATTGTCTAAGTTAACTAAGTTTACAACATAATAGATAAACTTAAAAAAACTTGTCTAGTGTGATATTTTCAATTAAACATCATTTGAATGGCAGTTCAGATGGCCATTGGACAATCCAGAAAATAATTAAAATAATTAATTTGGACACTGTATCAATGGCTGACCACACTGTGAGTTTTCCTGTTGTTGAGTTTCTTACACAAAGAACTGTCTCATCTGACTAAAAGGACAAGAGTAAATGTGTTTCACCACAATCTGTGTCTGTAGACAACCACTACATGTGGAGCATCTCAATATTACTTGACAACTGCTCCTCCAATCTGGCCTGAAATCAAGTGCAAATACTGCATAATATATCACTATGTCATAGCAAAACCCTAACACACAAATAAAAACTTTTTTAAAAATTATTCACACAGATATTTTTTCAAAGTTCTACATGCTTTATTTTATCCATTGACCAAAACCTTTCTTCAATTTTTACTTCTAAAAAAATAATTTTTCAATTTCGAGCAGAAAACATAATGGGGTAAGATGTAATAAACAGGTTTAGTACTGTCAGAATGAAGATCATTTTTTGGTTTAATACCGACTTTTACATAACAAGATGCAGTATTCTTGGATGAGTGTTCAGTTGTTTTATGCAAAAAATCTAGAATCCCTTTAAAACACAAGTTCTCTATACTAGGTTTACACACGGTTTGTACAACTTAAAAACTTCCAGGGCTCATACAGCTAAAGTTCAAACTATTTTTTTTGAGATTCAAGAGTCTGAGACTCGGTTCAACAAAGTTAAATTCAAATACTGTTTTGTTTATTTATAAGTAAAAATAAGGGATTGGGTTGTAAAATTTCAGTTAACACACAACCACAACTTATACATATTGAGCTTCACCAACTTATATAAACAAGAATTACTGACCAGTTCCCTCTCTGCCTCTTTGACCTTGACCTTTGCAAGTGTGATATCCTAGGAAACACATTCACAAAATTCTGTCATTAATTATATGCTTCAAAATTTCATCTTTGGTAGTTTTTTTCCATTATATTGCTATAAATGTCTTTGTTGTAAAGCACACTGGGATTTTGTTTTTAAAGACATCATTGGTAGTTATATCAAATTAACATTTAATCTGTATTTTTATCATGATGGTAAATGATAGCCACACTGCTTGTGGTCAGTTTGTTGATTTGAATGTGTTTGTCTTGGATTCGAATCCCACTTTGACATTTTTTCTGGAGTTGTCTTGCTTGATGCCAGCATGATAAACTTTGTAAATGGCCAACTGGTTTACCTCCTACCAGTCGGGTTATTCAAGTCTGGCATGTGTGCATCAAGCTTGCAGATATGGGCTTTTCATCTACTCTTGACTAAAAACCAAGTCACTGTTTTTTATTTCATCATCAGGGGTCCATTTTTGTGATTTTTCTTACTTGTTAGCCAAGAAAGTCACCAGGGAAGTAAGTATCCTTAAGGTTCTAAGTTATTCCGATGTCGAACTTTTTTTTAATCATCTGCTTGTATTTTGATTGTCTTGGACAAGCAGACAACTGTGAAGATTGGCCCCTGCATTTATGATTTACAGTTAGGCACACAAAACCCTTCCATTTGAATGTGTTAGTTGTCACCTATATGATATGGAGCAGGCTTGTTTGGTCACAGATTTTGAGACTGGTCAGTCAGTTGTGACCAAAACTCAAAATTAATGGTAAACAAAATTTTCAAGGAGATCAAGCAATACTGTGCCTAAACATCAGAACTCAAAACACTGAAAATACTTTTTTAGGCAAATTTTAGCTCACTTACTGGTGGTAAGCTGTGATAACTTTCAAGTTTGGCCCTGAGGGGTTTGACTTCCTCTTTTAATGACTGAACAGCCTGTCAAAGATAACATTAACAACTCAATTAAGAATACTGTATTTAATTAATATTTAATACCTCTTTTACCGGCCCTGTTAGTTCCAGCTGATTATCTAATGTTCAGGCTTTTATCTCATTAGTAAGGGTAGAATTCCAGGACATTTTCAGAAAATTTTTAGGTATGTAGTCAACTCTCCAGCTTTCAAATATACAACTTAAAAACTTTTTTTTACAATAATTGTTTGATTTACATTGATTTAACAACAGAAAAACAACATTTTCAAATCAGAGCATTTTTGTTTGCATCAGATGGTAAATTAAATAGACTAAGTGTATAGTTGCTAGTTAAGGACATTAAAATCAAAATTATTTGACAATGATTGTAAATTTCGCACGGAAAACTAGCAACTGTGTTGCAGGCTATAAATGAAAGTACTTACCTCGGCTTTTGCCACTAGAGTCTCATGTCCAATTGCCTGATCAAATCCTACCCTGTCTTGATTTTCCTGACAATAAAGTTAAATTTAACTCTACCAGGAAGCTTGTACTTATCTTATTGTACCAATTGAAACTTGTAAGGATAGAAGATTGATGTCAGCTTTGGCAAAACAGAAGGTCACACAAACATTCAAAAAATTAATGTGCACCTAATACTTGTTAGATCTGGAAATAACAAGTGCTGAATGTTTACAGCTAATTAATAAGTGTTTTTTTTTATAGCTAAGAGCTTGTAAAGGGTAGCCAGGATGACTTTGCTTACATGCTAATAATCTGTGTTTATCAAGTTATCAAAGCCCCCTTTTCCCTTCCTATACTGCACTTGAATATATCCTTTTGTTTCCCCTTTTTGCCAGATGAGTGGATAAACAGTAATTTCCAAGCAAATTTACTTGCTCTAGCCAAGATCTGACTGGTGATGGCAACCAGGTAGAAGATGTAACTGCAAATCCTGTATATGGTGCCAAAATAAAGCTTTTCTGTCT
The DNA here is from genome assembly GCA_025447995.2 of Isaurus tuberculatus. Taxonomy (NCBI): domain Eukaryota; kingdom Metazoa; phylum Cnidaria; class Anthozoa; order Zoantharia; family Zoanthidae; genus Isaurus; species Isaurus tuberculatus. The sequence goes on along the minus strand of JAOEHV020248129.1, from coordinate 2,567 downwards.
AGTTTTTCACATTTCCTATTACATCCACACCAATGATCAATCAAAATCATTACCACTGATCTGGCAGGTACCATCTGGCATCTTCACCCAGAAACTAAAACTTTAAACGCCAAGTGGGCACGACTGTTTATCAAATTCACAAAACCTATACACACTGGATTTACTAATTACCTTAAGTTCTTGTATGATTTTATGGTACTCAGTAAATTTACTCTTCAGAAAACCAGTTTCTTTGTATCTTTTCTCTAGCAATGGCTTCTGTAAAGACTCTTGATCTTTAAGAGAATCCAGGGATCTAAATATCAAAGTATTGTTATTTAAAAGTAGATGTCAGTACAAATTTTAAATTTTTTCTCTGCTCTTTGCGGGTGACCAAGAAAGACATGGATGCATTGCAAGGGGAAGGATATGAGAAGAGTAGTGTCATGCTTTGGATCAACAGAGGCAGCGGCAGCAAAATATATTTGATGGGGGGGGGGATAGAAAAATTTTAGGACCAAAGGGATGAGAAATCTAGGGGCTCCATTAATTGTAAAAGTGAATTTTCTGCCTTCATGAGAGCACATTTCTTTAAAATGAAATCGAATTGTGTCAGAAATCTAATTCAAAATGTTGCAGTTTTAATGCAAACTTTTTTATTTTCTCTGTTTTTCCTTGTGATTTTATCAATACCTCAATAATGATGCATTAACGAATATTCGAAGGCAAGGCCTTTTTTTGGGAGGCAAGCAGTTCTTGGGGGGGGGGGGGGTGGTGGGGCAGCTATCCCCTCTGCTGTTGCCACTGATTGATGCAAATGGAAAGCAGCCACAAGGAAACAAAATGCTGACTCCAGCATGCTTAGAAGATGGCATTAATTAAAAGCAGTTGTTGTATGTAGTTAATATTATTTATTTTTACCCTAAAACCTTGACACACTCATTTTTGTATACGCTCAATTGAACATAATTATAGAAGTTATCATTAACTAAATTATATTTAATAATTATGCAAAACTTATTACTTAACTGTCTCCTGATACTCTATTAGGAAACTTAAAATAACCAACACACTTGTCAAACAGAGCAGCCTGGGTAGTGATCCCAGTATTGTGGTCTGTCTGTTTCACTGATGGCATTTCTTAATGTCTGAAATAATTCGGGGAGTTGACTTATACACCAGAATTTGAAAAAGTGGATCTCGTTTTAGGTACCATAAAAATAGGGGTTGATTTATAACACTTGTGCTGGTTCAACTTATACATAAATTATGCATTATTGAACAAGCGTGAGGTCAAGATGGCTGGATATTGGCCAAGTTCTTTTTTTGTGTTATTATGGACTGAGACGAAGTCTAGGTCCATGTAAATGCAAAAAAAAGAATGAGGCCAATATCCAGCTATCTTGACCGAACAAGCTTGTTCAATAAAGGATTTATTATATGGCCAAAGAATTTCACTTTACTACTGAAAATCCCGAGCGGGCAAGATAGGCCTATCTTGCCCGCTGGTGTAACCAATCAGAACCCAGAATTCGCTTCATCTTGCCCGCTCAGCGAGCCTGCCATATAATAAGCTGGAAAATACTGTATGTGGGCCACTGCACAGCTCCATAATGTTTGGAATTGAAATTTTACCTTTGCAGAGCATTAGCTTTAGCAAGAGCATCTGTTGTCTTTGAAAGGAGTTTTGTAAGAAGTTGTTTCTCGGAATCTCTCTGTTCTTGGACTGAGTATAAGTCTTGTGCCAGTTCCATCAATCCTAACAGAATGCTTGAACAAGTAATGGTATATTGAATATTATTAATAGCAAAAAACTAAATAACTAAAATTTGTTTTGAAAGTTCTTATCTTCTGTGATCCATAAGGAAACTTATGGTATGAGAAATAACAACAACAACAACAACAAACAACAACAACAATAACTTTATTTTGCTCAGAATAGAATAGAAATTAATTACAATAATGCGTTTAATCGTTAGGTATTTTTGCAGTTTATAAGAGCACAGGCATTTAGAAATAGCAAAGCTATATTTATTTGATATCTAAGTTTGCAAAAAAATTTTTGTATGAGAAATTTAAAACATGATTAAATAAGGTTTTTGTTTGTTTTCTTAATAACATAAGTAATAAAAGAAATAGATTAAAGAAGATGACCAAATCCTTTTAAAACCAAATGGTTTGTTAAGGCCAGCACTTATCTCTGATTTCCAAAATGTTAAGCTCAAGCTATTCACTTATAATAACCAATTTTTTCACAATGGAAAGTTAAGTCACTGTGGGCAGTTCTAAAAGCACTGCAAATGTTTAAATCTCGCAAAGCAAGGGTCGAACCCTGGGGGGGGGTACTCCCATATATTGACTATACGGAACTATGTGCCGCTGTTCAGGGTATGGTTTTCAGACCATCCAGTTTAGAACAGGGTGTATAAATCACGGGAAATTTTGTTTAGAACAGGGTTAAAATATTGCAATATTTACAAACTGTTTAGTACAGGTGCAACAATTCTTCCTGGATATGAGAATTGGTTTGACTGGGTTTTGTTGTACGTGAATTTTTTCATAATTCACAGACCTGACCTCTGTTTAAA
>JAOEHV020248030.1:0-12447 GCA_025447995.2 Isaurus tuberculatus | reverse complement strand
TATGAGCTGATAACCGAGATTGAGTGAACCAATCAGAACGCGCGAAACGCAATATTCGAGGTTGAAAATTTAATAAAGATAATTATAGTACCGCGGTGTGATTATTTTAGATTAAGATTGCCAAACTATATAATGTTAAATATGATAATCCCATGATTGCACTCATGTCTCATGTCATGATGACTCCATACTTTTGATTGTTAAAATAAACATAAAGTAGAATTATTGTTTTTTCTTTCTCTTTCAATATAGAATGATGCAAACATGTTTTACTTTTCAGAAAAAAAACCTAAAATTTTATTCTTAACTTCGAACCATCATAAAAACAGTTTGCATCACAATACTCAATATCAAATTCATAAAAATATTTTCATTCTAAAATCAATAGAATATTACTACTCTCCGATTTGGTACGAATTGGCTATTTACACAAGATTAAAGCTTAGGAGCGCCTCATTCGTATCTTTTATTTGAAGTGTAAGTCCGTTCCTTTTCTCTAAAAACTTTGTTGCTCCTTGTGCGCGTAGCAAAGATGGTTTTTGTTCTCAGTGCAGCTCGTAACAAGTATAAGTCACTTAATTCCATTTGATCTCTTTCCTTTTGTGAACGGAATACATCAAACACCACTCGATCCGTCATACAAAAGATCTTCATGTTAACTGCTAAAAGCTTTATCGAGGTTTCAGGACTCTGGTTTATTTTTATTAATAAATAACTTATCTCAGGGAAAATGCAGTTTTTTATCTGCCATTTATCTTCGTTCTTGATACGAAATAACCAATATATAAACAATGGGTCTTGCACTATCTCGCAAGACAATACAATAGCATTCGCTCTATCTCTAATGTGTAGTGTTTTTTTTTTTGTTTTTTTTTAAGGTTTCAATAAAAAAACGAAAGTCATTCATCTTGTAATAATGGTTAATCTCGGTTTCTGTCACCTCGACACAATAGGCATTCGAAAATCTGCGCCATTCAGTCTGTTATAGCCTGACTAATGGAGACCTCAAAATCATTACTCTTTTTAAGAGTGTTTACTAGCCACAATGGGGACACGAACATTAAGCGCACTCATAAAATCATTTTAGTATTCCTTTGCTTATTGCGCTTATTTAAAATAAATAAAAATGCTTTTAGTATAACAAGTTGGATAAAAGTTGAATAGCACAAAACGAATGACCAATTGATGAAGGCCAATGACAATTTGTTCTCAAAATGTTCCAGTGAACATTTTACTAAATAGGTATATATACTTTGTCACATATATAGAAGTAAGGATAGTCAATATATTGTAATAATGATACAAGTACTTCTATTACATAACACATTAATTTTCGACCCATGATTTTTAAAAACATTTTAATGTCCTTCTCCTCGATTTATCTACTTTTAGCTTTGCACATGCAGAAGTCAAGTCAAAATGGAAACATCTAAACTGAATAAATTAACTAAAACCTTTCTTGTTTTAAATAGATTGTGTTAATACAGTATCAATATTATGCCCGTGGGGGCCAGGGACTGGAACAGAGTTTGTAATAACGTCCCGGGAACCACAAAATCTCTATAATGGTGGGTTAACCAGCTCTTTGTGGATTTAATGTAATCCTTTAGGATTCAGAGTTGGGTTAAAAAGATTTAAGTTAAAGCTCTAGTATATGATTCCTTGCGCTTTTTCTCGACTTCATGATCAGATAAAGTTTTACAGTGAATAAAATCCAGTTTTCGCATCAACACCAGATACCAAAAGTTATAAGAACTACTTCAACTAGCCACCATCACTTCCCTGACCAAAATTGTTTTTCGATAAACCTTTTAGGGAAATTTGCTTTTCATCTTCAAACATTGTCAAATCAGTTTTTTGTTTTCTTGGTTTTTGAAATTTATAAAACACTACATATATAATAGAAAAAGAAATAGCATTATAAACACAAAAATAACTTTTGAGTAACTCGTTAGCTTCTTGCAGCCAAGTTTTTCGATTCAGCTTCGTTTTGAAGATTTTTATTTTAGGAATTTCCGGATTATGCAAGATTTGGCGGAACTCTACAGAGTTATAAGTCTGTCTTGACCTAACTTTGGATTAGCTTTGCATGGCACGAAACGAGTAATAAGAATTTTTATGTTAATCATTGTTAAGCGTTGTCAGGTGAAACTCTTACAATCAATGTATTAAAACATTGATTTCAATGTATCGTCCTCGTGCAGACAATAAGACCTTTGTACCAACAGTATAAAATTAATAAATGGTTATGTTGCTCCTAAAATACTTTATATTTAAGCCAACTGTGTCAAACCTTCTTAAAGCTTTATCATCGTAAGAGGATTAGCAACTTTTAGTTTCCGTACGCGTCTCTCAACTACTCTATATATGGTGAATATAACTAAGTGACAATACAACGTCAAGTAGCTTAACTGCTGCCAAAAGTATAATCTGTCAAATTTATAAGTAACGAGAATAAAAAATTAAATCAAAAAGACGGAAACTTCACGACCAGTTTTTTGCTTATTAGGCAAGTTTCCTTTTTTATCCAATTTAACATCAAATGTTTTTAAACGCCAGTTTGATGCTAAAAACATAAAAAGTGAAATCAGGCGTTTGGTAAACTAATGTCAGTCATGAATCGTGTGATAACTGAGTACTGTTATGTAATAGAACATGTGTACTTTGTATTGTGTACATTCCCTCTGTGTTACGTAGTAAATACCTTTTGCAACTTCTTAGAACGAGAGTCTGGTTAATATAAACTTTTTCAAATACACCAGAAATCTTTTTTATCACTTTAAAAGTCATTGCGTGGTCTCGGAATGAAATAGGTTTAGCTCCGATTAAGAATCTTTTTGTAAGAATTTCTAATGCTGGTATGAGGGCGGAGCTAAATTAAAACTGATTAATTTAACTTTCAACCTTGTTAAAACTGTCATTTGATAGCACATCTACCATCTGTATTGCCCACATTCCGTCTGTGATACGCATTATCAACCAAAAGCTTAAAAGCTTACCGTTTTTCCAATGTCATTTTCGTTGCCTTTTAACCTTTTCTTCAAACATTAAGATATTAGTTTCGTTTTCTCGTTTTGCAATCCTCTTATCAGGCAAAAATCATTGCGTGGTCTCGGAATGAAATACCTTAAGCTCCAAATAGGGTTTTGAGAAGTTTTTTCCAAGGATGTCTAATTCTAGTGCAAAGGCGGGCTAAAACTGATTAATCACATATTTGGCAAGTTTTACCAAAGAGGCCTTTCATAACTTAAGTTATATTGATTAGAAAACTTTGATGATCTCTTTGGGGCATATAGTTCGTAATTTCCTTACAGGTTTAGACTCGCAATGTTAAATTTAGTTTCTCTGCACGAAATACATTATTTTTCTTTTATAAGAACTTGTTTCGTTAAAACGTTAGGTTGAAAAGGCTTATCACTCAAAAACACGTTATGAACAGTTTAAAGCTGAAAAAGGATGAAGAATTTCTATTTTCTACACGGTAGAAAATCATGGTTTCTCCTTTGACTTTTTTAAGAGCAGTTAGCACTTTCGTGTAATGATACAAGCTTCTACGCAGAGGGGGTAGTACGTTTGCTACGTACCCGACCTCACCCATCCCCCTCAAAAAACAGGATTTAGTGAAATTTGTTTGCATAAGGATGCATGGGATTTTAAGCAAAAATCAAAGCTGATATAATAAGAGACTGCTTGAGATAGAACGGTTAATAACTACAGTGGAAACAGAAACTGGCCTACGTCAATTTGAAGTTTAAGTTCACGCGCACAGAGCATATCTAAGAACTTTTTGGGGCCGGATGCTTTCGCCGTTTGCTCAGCCTTTTTTGATTTGATCCACTTTTTTGTTTCCTAACACTAATAGGATACTTTTATGAGTTACGTAAGTGCTGGAAATGAGGTCCTGACAAACTAACACGAAAAAGAGCATTTTCATTGGGACTTTCGTGTTACAAATCGTAAGATTACATTCGTCAAAATACTGCTTTCCGCGATCTTCATAAAGGGGGCTTCGTAAAATTAGTTTGGTACCGCTCAACGTCCATTGGACGTTAAGAATTTAACCCCTCCCCCCTTCCTTAACGTCCACTATTGTTTTGTGTTTCATTACTCTCATTTACAGTGTAGGGTTTGAGCATTTCACCGTCCCCAAACCGATTGCCACACGAATGACAAACATCGGCAAAAATTACCGAAGGAAATAAAAAACATCATGACTTCTTGAAATTAGCTGGTTTCTATTCTCAAGATGAAACTTTATCCTAAGTATTATTCACTGATCTACCAGAGGGAAATGAAGACATTCAGACTGGTTCTGTAAGAAATTGTGGCAGCTGCAAGTCGTTTTGTTTTTTTCAAAGACGGAAACGCAGTGACAACAGTTCATGCTTCATCGACGTCCGTGTTTTTGAATGTTTTTTTCTTAACGTCGATTGGCAAGTCTTTTGGTTCCCTTCCTCCTTTAACATCCAATGGACGTTAAGCGGTACCAAATCGATTTTACGACGCCCCCTAACTTAAACGTTTACTTGACGTTAAGTAAATTCTAGACGGTCCTATTTAAAGCACCTGTTAGAACTTTTCTGTTGACTTGAAAAGCCTTAATCCTGGTATTGCTTATACTACAAAATTGTTTTTTGTTAAAAAGGAGACAAAAATTACAAGTAAACAACAAGCCTTGGTTTCTCTACAGAAATTAAGAACAAATGCATTTATTATCCCATCCATCAATAAATCTCTCAAAACCGAAACGCGACAAAGTAATAACCTTAGATGTTCGCAAGTCTTTTGTTCGGCAGATTAGGCGAAAAAATTATTCATCGTCTTTTTTTATTTCTATTTCTTTTTCTGCTCCCTTGGCGCACGTTATTAACCTCTTAATTACAGCTTTCTATTCAAACCGTGTATTTTACTAATCGCTGGAAGGTTGTTGGTATTGTGAAGAGTGAAGAAGCAATACAGGTGATGTGAAACAAAATTCAAAATCGTTTCAACTACTTTATGCTTTAATCAAAGCATGTGTCTGTTAGACGTCACATAGACTTCAAAAGCGCTAATTTATTCACTATTTCAATACTTCAGGAACTGCTCAAGCAATTTTGTATCGAAAACTATATATTCGCTTTTGTGTTTTTTAGATTGGCCTGGCCTTTGATTGAATTCTCTGCTCTGTATTTTGATTTAGTTATTATTGCCGTGTCTAATGTGTGTTCAAACTTCAATATCGCAGTGTCAAACTTCTGGCCAGTAAATGTTAAACGAAGGTTGTCACCAGCTTCAAAATTCTTTTCATCATCGATTTAGAACAATGGGTTGAGAAAAACAAAACAGTGCGAGATCTTGTTGAGATATTCAGTTTCGATCGTTGCTTTTTTTTTTTTGAAAATGTCAGATTATCAATATAGAAACTGATCGCCATCAAAGACAGCTGTTTTGACAATGGTGCTAAATTTGAATTCAGATTGTGTGTGCAGTCAAATATTTAACGACAAATCTCTTAATCACTTGTTTTGTGACACATTTTAAGACTAATTCATTATGGTGTGTAAACAATAAGTTGGTAGAAAAATTCAAGCATCAGGCAAAAAGTAATAAGATTATAAGAATAAAGGGGGAGGGTTACTTAATCACTACGTGTGATTTTGGTGCGTTTTGAAGGAGACAGATCGAGTATTTATCTACGTCAAAATGGCAGAGCCATTAATCGCATTAGGAACTCACCTGTTTGCAAACAGAGACTTGCTTGAACTGTTTTTTTCTTTGTGAACAACGCTTTTGCAATATACTTGAAGCAGTAACTTTTGACATAGTCCCCAAACAGCGTGCAAGGATAGGACACTGTATTGTGGCCAGGAAGTGTCGGTTTTTCTGTAATAAACTTTCCAGAGTTTTGTTCATATAGCGCAACAGTATCCGTTGTCCGACGGCATTCTGGCGCAGTGAAGTTGACAGCGAATTTATCCTTGCATGGAAAAATACTTTTTAAAGTCGATGCTAAAGAATATCTGCTCCATTTAACATGAATGTTTTTACTCCTAGATAGAACAACCGGACGCTCTTTCAGCATTGATACGTACTCAAAATAGTAAAATCCTTGCGTGTCAAATAACTCGCAACTAAAACTCATCCTTATTCTTAATTCCCCCTCCTTCTTTTGACGACCATTTTGCAGCTTACGAACTACCTTCGAGGTGATGTTGACACGATCTTTCCCCCTTGTATAGTAAAGAAACACTTTATCTCGATACCTTCGCGGAAGACATTTGCGGTTGTGGTAAATCCAAATTGATCCAAACCTTGTCAGCGCAGTATGGTTTATTGGGGTTTCTATACGAATGTCGCTCCATTTTAGAGATAACGTTTGATTTAGAACGCCATTTATTCTACTCTCTGATACATGATACTCAAATTCGTAGTCTCCTGCTTGGTCGAAGATATCACACGGTAGAACTACGACTTGGGGTGTTTGTTTTGCAAGATCGTCTGATATGGTAGAAACCAGTTTTCGATCTCCGAACGAATAATGAAAAACGTTCACATTCACTCTTCTTTGTGTCCTGTTACCTGCCACCTCAGTCGGAAACCAAAAGGTAATGTTCACATCTCCGGCGAGCGTAGACTCAATTGTAGAAAGCTTGACGCGGATTTCAGAATATCCATTATCCACTGATTTTACGTCTAAAAAGGATCGCAAGAGAAGAGATTAAATCGATCCTGTTTCTAAACCAAAACAAAACTATCTGTGTTTTTTGCTTAATCGAAGCAGTTACTGGACACAAATTATATACATAGATTTGAACGGCACGACACTTTCTTTCAATCAATAGAACGTGGAGCAGTTTGCCCTGCGGCAAAATAACCTTGGTTAATTTGACAACCTTTTAAACGTGCCCTTTTACCTTGTCTTTATCGCTGACGAAAACATAACACGTATTTTAACGGTCTATTTCACGGCACTTGCCATTTCAAAACTTATAGAAGCGCAACTGAACCATTAAGTTAGAAACTAAACTTGGTCAAGTGGATCAATTCGAGGTTTTCTAAATGTCAAACGTAAAGTTCATAAAGAACATTAGAATACATTCGGGAATGTAAGCTCGTCAATTTATTGAAAAATAAAATAGTCTTAGCCTTAGGTAAAATTAAAATTAGTTTATACTTACGCTTAAATACGGCCGGAACAAACAAGACGAAACTCCAAGCCAGAATCGCAGACTGCACACAGCGGTGTTCCATTTGTTTTTCTTCATGGGCGATTCTTCAGCCTGGTGAAGGAAACTTCAAATGAATGATTGGGGATAGAAATTTCTTCCTTTATAGAGTGTAAAAACACACTGATATAAGCCTGGAGGGACAACTATATTTACAGATATTTGCCCTACTTTGGCTCGCGCTGCTGTCTGTTAAGTTTGCTTAGCTATTTAGGAGCCATAATTAATTGTTCATAATTATATTGTGCTGTACGATCAATTAGCATTCCACGCCCCCTCTCCACTCGTTGACCTGTATTGTAATGCAAACAAAACAAATCCAGCGTCAATCAGCATCCGTCGCTTTCACTTCTTCTAAAACCATGTTTACCCTGTTTTCCGAGCGTACACACAGCCTTGCAAGAGATTGTCACACAAAGTCTTTTTAGCAAAATCATGACACGTTTGTGCCATTATAGCCTCACTTTATGGAGTTACAGTGGAAATGTACATTCATTATTTGATCTTGTATTTAACACGCGTTAAAGCGACCAAACGATGTTAGTCAAACGCATCACGAAAAGAAAAAGGAGCTAATTTCGAAGTACGAAACTCTACTCGATGAAGTACTCTCTTATAAACTATACATTAGAACAAGATATCACAGTTAATGTCAAATATATAGTCTAATAGCCAGTTGCAAATTTATATCTCTAATCGTTCCTTATATGCTAATTCGTTGTTTACATTCGCATGTAAGTAAAACAAATTGTCAGAATGAAAGGCCGACCAATATCTCAGTCAAAATTCGCAGAATCGAATGAAATTAACTGATGAACTTGCGTTGGAGGGTAGCGTTCTTTTCGATCTTACGTTCTTAGATATAATATTTTTTGAGTTTTAGTGAAGTCAGTGGGTTTAAATTCAGTTTTGACTGAGCAACTGAAGAAAACAAAGCTTTTACCGGTCGATAATATCTCTTGATTACTTAAAGGTACAGTAGTCAGTATAACTTCTCTCACCGCTTCGAATACATTAATGCAAGATCTTATCGTACAAATGCTAAAAACAAAACCCAGTTTAGTTTTATCATAAACGAAGTCTTTTCTCGATGTCTTTGTTACTCTCTAATTACACGTTTAAAGTATATTTACCACCAACAACCCGCCAATGTTTACAGTTCATGATAAGGCACACCGCAGAGGAACGAGCTTTGAACTATAATATAAGAAAACTAATTTTCTCATATATCAGAAGCAACTTCGATGGATTATAACCGACTTATTGCTTTGCAGTTCTTTTATTTTAACAGGACAGAGTGTCCGATCTTTAAGTTTAAATCTGATTAATAATACATCCGATCAGCGTGTTTTGCTGTGTTTTTCAATATTCAATCTTGTTCGAGAGTATTGTTCGTGTATTATGTGTGTATTTCTTTTTCAATAACCATCTACATCTTTAAAGATGTAATCACTTTCGTCCGGAGACTCGGATTATTAGTCAATTCCCGATTACAATGCTATATTTCTTAGCAAAATCTTTTAGTTTATTTTGTTCTTTTTTATCAGAACTGTGCCTGTAACAACAAACAGCGGGAAACTTTGATAACAAAATTTTTGTGGGGTAGGTCAAACCACAGACATTGGCATTAGTCAGTTTCTCTAACAATCAAGAAAAATTTTAATTACGAAAGTGTTCAGTGAGTGAAAAGTTTCAAGCACAATGCAAGAATCTATCGGTTACGTAAAGTTTTCAGGATTTCTCACCTTTCGTCAAAATGTCAGAATTCCCTCCCCTTATGAATGAAAGACCCGATAGATAGACGTGATGGATAGTTTAACTTACTCATGACTGTGTTGTATTTGAATTGCTTCCCGGTAGATGTTGACTAGGTTGGCATGAGTCCGGCAAATGTCTTCTGTTTTACTCTTTATATTTTACGCGAAAATCACACTTAATTCGACGGTGTAACCAAAATAAAATATCGACATAAAGAATATAAAATTAACTTGCTAATTCGTGAACGCATTTTCAACATGTTATAACGAATTAAAGAACCACATACATTGTGTGCACTGAGTGAATTTTCTTGCGACTTCAAAGTGATTTGCAATAAAATGGGTCATGTTGGTCGCCGTGTGCCAATACTTGTAACAAGTCAGACATGGCTATTGTTTTCCTGATGAGATGGGAGGGCATCTTTTGTGTTTACACCAATTAGAAAGAAAAGAAACCATTTGTCAAACTGACAACAAGTCAACGTCAACATGTTTAAAACTCACAGACACAAGGACTTTGCGTGTGAAGTCCTGAGATTCAAATCTTTTAACAGAAAGCTTAACCATAAAACTAGCGCGAATTTTGTGTTTTTAAAATTGAAAACTGCTAGAGATATAAGATCAAGTTAAAATGTCACGTGTTTCTTTAGAATGTGGCAAGCAATAAATGATCATTTTTTTTTGTCTTTTTTCAGTCAGACTTAAGTTGTCACCTATCATTCAAAACATGTCGTTAGAAATGACGTCCGGCTTAATGTATTGTAACCATACAGGCTAGTGATAAAAAATATGAACATTTTAAAAAATGCTTTAGATAAACACAATCTAAAAACAGATTGTTTTGTTGTCTGAAGGAAATAACCAAAATAGCACGCCAAACTAAGAAGATTTAAATCATGATTCTGTGAGAACTTTAAAGGTCATTAACTCGCGAGCGAAGCACTTGCTAAGTGACGCGAAAAAACACAAAAAACATTTTTGAGAGCTGTCGGATTTTAGGCGAAATATGCGGACATGTGTGAGGTGATAAGAGCTAATTTATTTTAGTTAATCAGCAATATGTAAAAAACTGCTTAAAAGCTTTTGTAGAGCCATCAAAAACTGACATGAAGTATAATTAAACGATCTGGTCTGCTCGGGTTTTAGCCTTTAATTGGATTCTTATTTTGACAAAGTTGCAGGAAAATAGTGACGAACTAAATTTTTTTTTTCAAAGATCTTCAAATGGATCTGTCACTTGAAAACACTAGGACGAAAACTGAAGGACATTTTCTTTGAAACGTGTTACAATATTTCAAAACAATACTCAAAGTTCAAGGTTTCGATTCAATATTCGAGTTCTTTTTTTGGCACTGAGAATCTACTTCAGAAATTTTGTGTCTGTAAAAAATCAAAAACAAAACACGAGTGGGAGAAGCACATGGCACCAAAACTTCATCCTTGTCTGTAATGTTTAGTGGATAATATAGAATAACCGACGGGTATCAATTCCTCTTAGCAGCTAACACATTCATAAATGGAAACACCAGTAAAATTTTGTCAACATCTTAAGGGAAGCTAAAAAGATCGAGATATGCAACAATCTTGACCATCAGTTTCCTCCAAAGACATCGCGTGGGTTTCATGAGAATGCCAAATCACGCCCCCTTTTCGATCGAACAAAAACGGTGACCTAAGCTGCAACAGTAATTCTAAAACTAGATAATAAAAAGACTAAAAACTTTCCTTTTGCAGCCGTTTCAACATCGACTAAAGTCTTTAGAAGAATAATAGAGGCATACAGTACAAGCAGCATTTAGCGTGTTTTCTACATACCACTTGAAACATGGAAGTATCGCCTTTGACATATATCCAGATATATATTTAGATATGACCATCTGTGAATGTAACAATATGGCTTTTTCCAGCGTTTGTCAACTGATAAGTTGTCAACAGTAATTACATAATTCAATGCTAACCTCAGCCACTGCTTCGTAGCGTTTAAAATCGTGTCAAGCAAAGAAAACTTTATGAATTAAGATAGTTACCACGGTAGTGGGGTCTTTGTGACGTAAAGCATTTGTCAAAGGTTTCTTTCTATGTGACAGTTTGGAGTGTAACCTGAAAGATTTTAAACCCAGCTCGTTTCAATAAGAAACTCTTTGTAGTTCTAAATTCGATGCTAAACACTAGAAGATATTTTATAATTTAAACATTTTCTTTCGCGATAGCGAAGCAAAAGCCTTTAAAATCATAAAATCGATTGTTTCACGCTGGTTGTTCAACGCACCGCTCAGTTGGGTCTTTCCACAGTTGCAACATTTAGTGAAATGAGACATTTGCATATTTGAATTCCAGGCGTTTGCATACTTTATTCTTTTTTCTGCAACGCATGCTTCTGACTTTTTTTAGAGTTATATTGTTCCTTGTCGTTGTCTTTCAAACATCGCAAAAAAAAAAAACTTTTGTTTTGATAATTTATTTGAATGACGTTCATTAGCAAAACTCTCCGACATGGAAACATCTTTCATTATGCAAAAAGGCGATGTTTTCATAATCTCATTTTTCAATCAAACAGTTAAAAACTTGATTGAAACGTTTTCATTTCTTACCTAAACATTTATAAAGGTAACAAATTTAAAAGAAACTCAAAATTTGAAAAACAAAAAAAGAATCAAATTTCTTTTTTTCCTTTCTATAAAAAAACGTGTTCGGCACGAACATTTTACAAATTATGAAAACGGGCGTTTAACCATTTACCAATATTCGTGTAGCATCATAAGGAAAAAAAGAATATCTTAAATTTGATAACAGAAGCTCATCACAGTCTAAGCATATTTGTTTGGTGTTTCATCAATAGCTTCATAATATTCATGACTTTTCTATTTTGAGTTTTTTAAGAAAGGGAGGAAGAATTAAGAAACAAGCTAAAAGTAAAAATAGTTGTGAGGTTTATAAGGGTTTCAGAACTTAAATTTGATTATAATTTTGAGCACTGCAGAATATCACCAAAGAGTTCTTTATACGCTATAGTTTGTCATTCATACGATATACGTCGTGTATCAAACCGAAAGTTTCGTAATCACGAGTATTAGGACCATAGAGTGTTAATACCTAGCATGCAGCCACTAATCACTATAGTAGTAGTAATAACAAAACCAAAGTAAGAGGAAGAAGAGGAAGAAGTGGGAGAAGAGGAAGAAGAGGAAGACAAATAGAAGAAGAACAAGAAGAACAAGAAGAAGAAGAAGAAGGGAAAGAACAACAACAACAACAACAAGAACAAGAAGAACAAGAACAAGAACAAGAAGAAGAAGAAGAAGAAGAAGAAAAAGAAGAAGAAGAAGGAGAAGAACAATAACAAGAACAAGAAGAAGAAGGGAAAGAAGAAAAAGAAGAAGAAGAAGAAGAAGAAGAAGAAGAAGAAGAAGAAGAAGAAGAAGAAGAAGAAGAAGGGAAAGAAGAAGAAGAAGAAGAAGAAGAAGAAGAAGAAGAAGAAGAAG
>JAOEHV020247938.1:0-12447 GCA_025447995.2 Isaurus tuberculatus | reverse complement strand
ATACAAAAGTATACAATGTGCCCTCCCGGTTACCACTATAATGGCTTTATGGCAGCTCGTGAACTTGGGCACACGATTACACATTGTAGGATTGCATTGTGGAGTCACAAGTTATATTTATATACATACATATACACATATACATACATACATTCCGTATAACATGGTTCGTACTACTCCTGGAATTTTGATATTTTCTTCCAGGGCCCTCGACAACTTCTGGAAAAACATGTAATTTCCCGATACTCCTGGAAAACTCCTGGACGTTTTGTGGAAAATATTTCCACTCTATAACAAACAAACCAAATTAAAGCCTGCCGAAGCATCTTGCTCGCAACTGTAGGTTTTGTATTTTATATAGACCCAATTTCAGAAAGTTTTTTCTTGAGATTTGGGTCAGTTAAACTTTACATTGTTTTGTCACTTCGCCGAAAGAGAGTTAGGGGTTGGGTTCCAGTAAAAGTTATTTTGCTACCCTGGAAAACTCCTGGAATTTTGTTTTCATTAATCAGTTCGAACCACATCGTATAAATAACATTCATTTTTTCCGATGTCTTAGAAAATAACGGCGGCGTGATTCGCGCAGTTGCTAATATCTTTGTCTTCCAACCACAAGGTCCCAGGTTCGATTCCTCGGCTTTGCCAAAATTTGAATATTTATGTGGCCTTCTTTTCCGCCAAAGTTTACTCAGTTTTCCATCCTTACGAGGTCGGTAAATGAGTACCAGCTAACCTGCGATTGATTAGTGTCCCGTCCAGGGGAAGTCAATGACTCTCATCTGCTTAACACTACAGAAACAGGAGATAATCGCCGGCCCCATGGGCCACTAGGCTCGGAAAAGGATTTAGCTTAGAAAATAAAACTCTGTTTAGACATAGTGTACTCCTAGTGGAGTATACCCTCATTTGGCTTTGGACCATAGTTGCAAAACGAACTTAATTGTTTCTATTATTTTGTATGCAAAACTCCGAGTATTTTGTATGTTGTATGCCGATTTTTAAGATTACAGTAAGAATCATAGTAATTTACTATAAAGTAGAACCCCGATATAACAATATTCCCAGTATAACGATGAATATTCTATGTATAGGGATCGATATAACTTTCCTCAATATAACGGTATATATAATTTTACTGCTGTCTTGGCATTTCGTTGTATCGGGGTGCAATAATTGTAACATACTTAGAATTGGATTAAAAGTTTGTTGGTATATTATACTATTCTTAACACCACTTATTTTCGAGTCGTTTCATACTGTAGTTTATTCTTGTACATTCTTTAAATCTGTGATTTATATCTTTTTTTCTAATCTAAATTTGTACCAGTTTTCAACTTTCAACCTGAGGATAGTCGAAGTCAAAGGAATTTCGTCAGTAATGTGATTTCATTTTGCATGAAGGTACATTACACATCTTTAATCAGTAAAGTAATTAACAAGAAAAACAAATTCATAAAGTAAAGATTCTTCGTTAGCTTTTTTAGGATTTGTAGCTTCAGCAGCTATTTTAATCCATATTCGGAAAAAAAGTTTTGCCTTTGCAAAAACAAATATTTGTTTGGTAATTTGTCGGTATTTCGGTATGGAAAAATAAAACCTTGAAGGAACCGGATATTTTAGCGATCTTCAAGCGTTTTCTTTTGTTTTGTTTTAGTTTTGCCAACAGGAACCGAAACCAATTTAATTTGTTTTTGGTGTTCAGTATCAGCTACAAGCTGATTTCATTAGTAAAATCAAAGAAGTTTAGTTTTCATGCCGCACTAAAAACTTAATTGCAATATAAAAAAACCCTAATTTAGTATTTCAAACTAAATAACCCGCTGAAACTGGTCAAATTTATATAGTTTTCTATAGAATAAGTATAGATGTTTTGTTTTATGGTAACTTTATATGCTCATCAAGGAAAAGGTGTACCTATGAAATACTACGTTGAATCCTAGTACTGAAATTCCTTCTAAAGGGAAATAACATCTATTAAGTCTTCGCTGATAAATTTTGTAAAATACAAACGAGTAAATAGACGATTGTTTCAAAGAAAAAAGCTTTCTAGCTAATAACATAACTCAATTATAAACCATTAGCTTTGGAGCGTATGATAATTGTTATAAGCCTTTGATGCCATCATTCTTACTGTATCCTTTCAAAGATTGGTTTATGGACATCTATTTTACATATAAATTTGGCATCATATACTCATTTCTAGATTCAGAGCTTGTTTTCTTAAAAAGGATCTTTCTAATATACCATTGTTCCAATGTTCAGAAGTTTAAGAAATAAATTGATTTAAAACTTGATTAAGATTTTAAAAAGTATCGACTTGTTTTTCCGTCGCATTTTTAACTCGAAAATAACTCGAGTTTTCTTTCTAAATTGAAGTCAAGATTCTTATACTTCCTTCAGTGTTCACTTTGAATATTAAGCTGATTGTCAACTCGTTATAAAAAAAACTCAGAAAAACATTCAGTAAACTAATTGTGGTTTCAACTGCAGATGAATGAAATAATTGCATTAAAATCTGGCGAAACTGAATTCTTTTTATTGGATTGCGGGGGGAGAACATTCCATCCGTAACGAGATCATCTTGGGAACTATTGAGCTAAGAAAAAAACGCTTTTACTGTCGTATTTTTAAAATTGGTTTTCTTTATTGTGCGGCGCATTGAAAAATAACTCTTTCATTAAAATCGAACCCATGCAAAGGAGTTTCAATATAGAGGTAAATGTTGTTGATAGTGCGCGTGGTTTTTTTTCTAGAAAGTTCTTCTGACGTATAAATAGTGTTCAGAAATAGCTGCACCAAAAAATCACAAGGAATCTCTAATAAGTTCCTGTCACTTTCACTTTGTTTTGATTTATGTGGCTAAGAAGCTGAAATAATTTAATTGAATCAAAATGTCTTATGCTGTGGATGAAATTGGTTTAACTCTTCTAACACGTACTTTTCCCTTATTTCTCTGAATTTAGAAAAATCTCAATTCCTTACTAGAGTTCTTGCAATTTGGCATAGGTTTCTGCATGAACAGCAATGTGAACCGATATTGGAAAGCGGTTTTTGTATCAGCTGCATGAAAGGATATAGTAGTGAACTCAGCACTCAAAACATAAATGTTAGTGTTCACACCCCTATGTAACAGACCTGGTGGCTTCTGAAATTTCACAAGGTTTTTCACAAATTTTTTGCCAGGTTACAAGATTTTCCATCAGGTTAATATAAATTTTTCACCAGGTTAGTTTAAGGGAATGCCCATTCTAGTGTTCATGGATACATTTGTTTGAACCAAATCAATTTTTTGTTATTTTTTCACCAGGTTCATCAAAATTAGACCAGGTTTCTTTTCCAGAATTGACCAGGGCCCAGGCTGGCCAAAATCTCACCAGGTTGGGGTAAATAGCCCATCAGGTGGAGTTTCACCAGGGTGTGTCTTCATACTTATTTCGCGATTCTTTCTGCATAGGAACGCTATAATACGGAAGTCTTTACAAGATGAAAAGATCCCCTAATGGTAACTTTAAACAAAACTTGCTTATATAAGAATGCATAAATGTTACTTGACTCAACCTAAAACCATTTACCGATTTGTTTCTTTTTACAGTTTCTAGCCGAAAAAAGTCTTAGGTCGATAAAAATGTTTTTTTGTTTCTTTTTAATTTAGTTGCTCTAGATCTTGCTGTCATACAAAAGACCGTCCTGTCAAGAAACTAGAGGCAGTCTTCTAGCAATTGAAATGGTTTCAATACGTTCTATCCGATAGCTTTGTTGTATCAATTAGTGCCAAAGTAATATTCCATCAGAAAAATAAATCTTGACAAAAAATTTAATTTCTCACAAAACTGCAACAGCATTCCCATATATGATGATAGTCTTTTGCCAAGCTTGTTCCCAGACCTGCTTCATCACCAAGCCAATGAAAAGCCCTCGTAACGAGGAAACCAATTCTTAAAGGTTTCATCAGTAATGTTAATTTTCTCCGCTGTATTTCAAAGCTGCGCAAATCTATGCTGGCGCAAGATGTAAGTACAAGTTTAATAAACTCGAAAAAATTATTTTGATTTTGCAAAAAACCGAGTAACTTTAAAGCATTTTTTGTAAAAGGAACTAAAAAGGTTGAACATTTAAAAAATCAGAAATGTGCGAAAACAGAATAATGCCCTCTCAAATGTAAGAGTAGTTAGTGTACTTAAGATTTAATGTGAAATACTGTATGAAAATTATTGAAAATTTAAATTGTAGGTAGCATGTTAGACATTCTTTGTAACGATTATATGGAAGACGCCATATTTGCGCCCGCGAAATAAAATTTCTTTAACGCCTTAACTACTTGCCGTGTTGTCAAAATAAAGCTAACACAAAATTCTACCGGATATCGTTTTCTGCTATCTGAGTAATGTTTCTTAAGAGTAGTTTCAGGAAAAAGCGGTAAATATTAAAGAAATAAAGGATAAACTGTTGTTACACGAGGTAATTTTTCGTGCATTTGTTTAGCTATAGGTTAAAATGCATATGAATTAAAATATTTTTTTGTATAAATTGCTTATATATGCTCTTATTATCCAAAATATCTTATTTTAAACGAGGGAAAACTCTTTTATGTGCTATTTCAACAGTTTAAGAATTCAGAATCTGTGCTGTGTTGTGTTTCCATTTTCGCTCGGCCAAAAGCTCATATTTCAACGGATATTACGTAACCAGTGGTTCCAAACGTTTGACTCTTAATGGGGGACAAAAAGAAAAAGACGGGAGGTGAAAATTATTTCTTAGCCAGAGGCCATTCTTTCATCGAAATGATCGGAAGGTCCAAGAAAGTGAAAAAAGAAACAAAACAACACCGCTTTGGAACCACTGGCTACGTCATCAGACCCAAATTCGTCACCAGTCACCGGAGACATTTTTGCCTTTTTGGCAACTTTGAGGGGTAAAAAAACGGATTTATACCCTCTTTACCTATTTTTCATTATACAGTTCGCTATCAGGGCATTTCAAACTAGCGATTTATGCAAACAAACAAAAAATTCATACATACTTTAAAAGGTTGAATAAAACAGATTTGCAAAGGAATCTTATGTGGTCAGTGGTTTCACAACTGTCATAGGGATTATCCGAAGTACCTTACTGTATAATAACGTTATCTTCGCACCAAACGGGACATTTTTTCCTCTGCTGAATAAATGCTTAAAACAAATCAATTAGCTTTGTTTAACGTCTTTACACGCAGGCAGTGGTAGCCAATTCTTGGTTAACAGCACAGAGTTTTGCGTGTAGGTCGATTCTATGGAGGGAGAAAAAACTAGAAATGCCAATGTTAGATTGAGATCGATAGATAGGAATCGAAATTGGGTCCGTAGTGGTGGGAGGTGTGAATAACCTCTAAACCAACCTCGGCTGACTGCCCATATTGAGCTACAAGGTAATAGATACCTGGCAAAGAACTTCATTATCAATTCTTTCTTCAAGAATTTGCAACACGCACTTAAGCTGAAGTTAAGCGAATGACTGAATTCGTTTCCAAAGGCAAGAGTGTGAAAGATTATTTAATAGGAAGCTGAGACTGCGTGTTATATCAACACTGTTTCATTATAATAACTTTTATTTTATTACACATTTACAGACAAAAGAAATTACAACAAATCAAAACAGACATAAGACACGCAACCAAAGATTTTTCCTAGAAAAATCTTACAGCTTTTGTGAGAACTTCTTACGAGGTCATAAATGTTAGAATGGATTTAAAACTCGTGTAAAGTTGAATTTCTAAACACTATATTGTTAAATCATTATTCTTATCTTCACCTAACATGTTTTTTTTTAATTCCTGATGAAAGAAGTGCTTAAACAAACTGAACCACCGGCTAATAGTTATATAATAAACAGGCTAACCACCGGCTAATAGTTATATAATAAACAGGCTCATTGTTTAACTAATCATCTAAGATATTGTTCCATTAGGCGCGCAACAGCCAAGTTTTGCTTCAAGGGATTGCATTAAACACTTAACCTGGGGTTAATTGGACGACTAAACCACCACGTATAGTTAATTAAGGAGTTGATCTACAGGGACAGGCACTCAAATAGTATACATCAATCTACTATCGTGCAGAAAACATTTGCAACTGAGGAAGATACTACATGTGATTTAATCTTCGCTGTAAGTAGAGGAGAAAGCGGACGTTTTGAGCGTTTACCCATTTTCAAAGCAACTTGGCGATGATTAAAAATTTCAACCTAAGTTGATTTTTTAGTGCAAGCGTAAAACGTAATGATTAACTCGGTGAACTGTTACATTACGTTAGGCTACAAAGATTATCTGATTATAGATTTCTAGTTACTCGTGTAGTCATTCATTATTGTCTTAACTGTTAATCTAGATAGAAGACAAACTCTTAATTAGATTCGACGTAAATTAACGGTTCTTGTTTTTTTATCTTAAGCTGTTAACCAAATAGACAACGATATCCTCAACAAATTATGCAATTAAAGGTAATTTAGATAATTTTACCATATTATAGGAATGTCTAGACACGCTGCAGCTTGTGTTTCAAGCACTTGTTACACCCTTTTCTTCTCGAGTTGCTTAAATGTAGATTTTCCATAAAACATTGATAGAACATTTTAACAAAACACCAAGGTTGTTGATTGAAGTAAAGGAGCACAAAGTTTGGATGGCCCCATATGGGGCGCTTAGTGGAACGGAATCATGACATGTTAAAACCAGAATCATTGGGAATCTATGGAAACGTTTTGGTGAAACAAAAGTAGACCTAATCGAAAGAGTATTTGGAGATCATTGCTTTTCACAGATGATTCCTAAATCTAAGTTGAACTATCAACTCGGTTTCTTTAATTTTATTATTGCGCGTCGGTGTAATATTCTTTAATAAATCATAGTACACTATTTTATTTTTATTTTGTCCATTACTACGTATCTCATTTAACCTTAATATTAAGCAAAACTTGAATACTTTAAATCTGTCAAGATTTTGTGTTAAAAGCAAAAATTGAACTACAATCCCGCTTAAATTGCTATTTTGTTCCATTCCAATTGCCTTACGGTCAATCTGCGGTCAAGTTTTGGAAATTGTGACAATACAGACAATATCACGAATGCACATCCCACAATTGAACAGATGGAGCTCTTTTGCTGTATAACAGGACGCAAAGAGTCAAAATGCAAGCGGAGCTCCCCGCGGGAGGAGGTACCGTGGGTGGGACTCTGCGGAGACTCCGCTCTCCTTAACCTACACTCCAACGATGGGGGTAGGGGGAGCGGAGAAGGAGCCAATTTTTGCACAAATTGACAATTTTTTTTTCGACAAAAAATTTAACACTATAGTAATGGTTGTGAGAAAAAGAAGTTCTCAAAGTAACAAAAATTCGGGACAAATCTCAGATCCATAGCTACATTTGCAACAGAGATATGCCCCCACAGTCTTTTTAGACGGGCCGTATTAATACGTGCTTCGTTGTTTGCAGTTCTATAAATTGAAACGCCTCTTTTATAATCAGCTCGCTAGAAGCATATGCTGTACCTACTCTGGTCAATGTTGTAAGTGTATGTCGGATTGGTAGTTGAGAAACCACCACTTGCTCTACTGATAAAAACTACGAAAAGGCTACAGTAAGGACATCAAAGCTTTCCTCACTGAAATGGGAACGGAGTCTTTGTTACAATATCCCTAAAGCAGTAAAGCGTGCCCGCTGGAAGTGTTTAAAAGCTTTCACTTTTTCCTTTCTGTCGAACGGTTTTCTAACACAACTCGGAGCATAGCAATCAACAAAACTTGTCTTAGACCTTTGTTACAACTTAGACGTAGGAAATACTTTGTGCATATCTTTCGATGCAAAGTTTGCCGATCCCCCATGTGTTGCAGCGCTAGGAAACAATTGTAACAAAGGTTTTATTTTTATTTCACCGGGAAATTAGCTCTAAAGTCCCTACTCTAGCCTTTACTGTAGTTTCAATTGCTAGAACAGCCGGTTTCCCGACTATTTAGCAATTATTCCACGAAATCGAGTCGAAATCGAGACGCGCAGCGCCGAGTTGGCTATTAGCCATGTACGACTCGATTTCGTGGAATAATAGTTTTATTATATCCACATCCACTGGATTTTTACGATGAAAAAGATAACAAAAGGTCACAAAAACTGTTTATAATTAGCCGGTGTGACGGCTGTAAACAAACCGGCAAATAGCAACAGAGACAGTAGAGTTTTGGTAAAAATCTGTCCAAATAATCATTGGAAATACAAGAAATGTCTTTCTTACCATCGAATACTTTCATCCCAAACTTCGTTGCTTTTTTTGTATTCTTTGGAGTTTTGTTTTCAATTAAGGATTTTATTTCGTCTTCGGTTGGTTGGGCGAAACGCTCCGCCATTTTGACTTTCTCTACTCACGGGATATGAGCTGAAAGCCTAGTAGTAGAGGAACCAATCAGAGCGCGCGATTACTCATATCCAGTGGGTGTGGATATAATAAAACCTAGTAACTCCTTTCTCTACTTATAGCCTTAACCAGAGCCGGGTCCGCACCTTATTCAATCGAGATGATAATAAAATAGAGTGCAGAAAGGGTGATTGAGCATTTATACAATGACCCCTCATACCATGACCTCCTATCATAATCCATGACCTCCATTGTTTATATCTATATCCCTAATACCATAGCCAACATTGATAACCTTAACCCCCAATATGTATATATATCATGACCCCCCATACCATAACTTCCTATCATAATCTATGACCTCCATTATTTATATTTAGTATAAACCTACTAACGGTCTAACATGCATCCTGCATTCTGATTGGCTACTCTACTCGAGGTCTATTTGTGATAGCCTACTAGTAACACGTCCATTCCCGAGAAAACCAAGGTTTATACTAAAACAATTAGACCTCTCGGCCTCATGGACTACGAGTTTGAATAGTCCATTCGGCCTACGGCCTCATGGGCTATTGACTCGTAGTCCATTCGTCCTCGAGGTCTAATTGTTAATTATATCCCTAATACCATAGCCAACATTGATAACCTTGACCCCCAATATGTATATCATGACCCCCCATACCATAACCTCCAATCATAGCCGTTCCCTTTCCCCTAAGAGGTATATCGTGACCCCTTTTACATTCACCTCCCATCATAATCCCTCAATCATATATATATATCAAGACCCCTCATACAATAATATAACCTCCAATCCATGACCCTCTCAATATGTCATCATAACCAAAAATATTCCCTGACCTCCCATCATATCCCTGACCCCCAAAATGTATATCATAACTTGCCATCTTAACCACCCCCCTTTCCCCCAAGATGTATATCATGACTCCTCATAGCTTGACCTCCCATCATAACCATGACTCCAAATTATCATACCGTGAACCCTTATACCATGATCTACCGTCATATCAATGATCCCCCTAACATTTATACCATGACCCCTCATACTATAACCTTCCTTCATAACTATGACTCCAAATTATCATACCGTGAACCCTTATACCATTATCTACCGTCATATCCATGACCCCCCGAATATTTACACCATAACCCCTATAACCATGACTCTCGCCATAACCTAACCCCCTAACATTTATACCATGACCCCTTATACCATAACCTTCATTCATAACCACGACTTCATACCGTGAACCCTTATACCATGATTTACCGTCATATCAATGATCTCCCTAACATTTATATCATGACCCCTCATACCATAACCTTCCTTCATAACCATGACGGCCGATATCGTGAACACTTATACCATGAATTACCGTCATATCCATGTGATTTATTCAACTCTAGGTTGCAATGTTTAACCATCGCCGTAGGAGAGGTAGAAATGTGACGTTTTGAGCGTCAGAACTTCGTCAAGACAAGACTCGAAACAACAGTTTTCAACTGGTTTTACGGCGATGATCAAACATTTGACCGCTAACATCAGGCTCACTTTTATTTACGGTAGATTTAAGGGGTAATGCCCGTTACCAACGTGGTCTTAGCGCCTATGATTAGTGACTGCAAATTTGATACCAGTGCGTATGTACTACCTGACTGGTAATTATTATTTAAAAAGCTAAATCCAACATGCATCAGCTTTAACTTTGTTTTATTGACAAACCGTCTTTTCAACAACAATAATTAAGTAGGTGTAGGTGAAAAAAACGAGGTCTGAGTCCAAATGTGTGTTTCAGTTTGTCACGCAACAAACCTAACAACTTTTCGCACAACACGTGAGACCATTTTAATTTCTACCCTCCCCTGACAGGCACATTTTAAAATTCCGACTGGTTCCAAAATCTTAACACACGACAGGTGGTAAATTGCATCTATTTCCTCCTATTTATTTTACGACACTATAATAAATTGTTTATTTATAGAAAACGGTTTGAATAAATGATTTTGCCATCTTAAAGTGTGCGAAGTGGGAAAATTATTCACTACTTCGTCACCAAGTACAGCGGCTTTCATATAAAGTTCAAAAAGCCGAAGGGTAGTTGACCTTTTGTGGCAGAATATGATACTTATCTGCTTGTAGAATGAAAAACAGTTCACTTAAGAATATATTATCACACATTCAACTAATATTTTGCGGGAGAATTGCCTGAACTTTGTTCCATGGGTGAGGTGGATCGTTTCAGAGTTTTTATTCTGAGTACAAAAAACCGTGGAAAGTCAAAAGAAGCAACAAAATCGCGCTGTAACAAAGTACATTTCTGATGAAACGGTGCGCAACATGGCGAGCAGCAGACAGACCGAAACAGAAGTAAAAATGTCGTCTGAAATACAACCGAGCGAGATTCAACCGAGTTTGAATGCCAAGGAAAGTTATTTATTATCTTTAAATCGCCGTAGAACGAAACACGAGAATGCAGCACATGCTGACGAGATAACGAATGCTTGTAGAAAGTGGCTCAAAGAAAAGAACGATGCCTTTTATTGGAAATCTGTTTGACACATGAAAAACTTTGACTTCTTTGCTCAGAAAGCCATGGGTAATGTAGAAATTATCGACTTGTTATCTTGCTGAGAGATTTGTTTCATAAACTGGTGCAACGCCGGGGAATTTAATCGGGCAAGAAAGGACAGCTAGCAAGAGAGAATGATATAATCGTACTGTTTACAGGTCGACAGTGTTCTCGCCTGTTTTTCTATTTTTGTTATAACATTATTGTGACGGTTTCTGCGACAAAACTTCCTTTCGTTTTCTTGGTTTTTGTCAACTGCCGTAGGCTGTTTTTAGTGTTCGGCTGTTGCACTTGTTTTAAAAATTTAAAGCTGTCTAATATGTATTGAAACTAAATGTTAGCAGAAGGTTAATGGTTGATATAAAGTTCTTATCAAGGTTTTGCTGTTTTCTGGATGATACTTTTAGCTGATAAAATTATTTACATTCCAAAGTGCTATCCTAGATTAGAAATATAACACCATCTACGAGAATTAAAATTGATAAGACAGGTGACGTAAGAAAATACTGGCATGACCAAAAGATTAAACTTATAAACGGTTGATTAACTTGGAAGTGTGGAGGAAATCACGAACATTTGACTAGAAAATCATTTTTACCTCTCGTCAATCTCATATGTCACGCAAAATCTCCTAAAACTTAGGAAAAATGTCTTTTAAGCCGTTTCCGTTTAATTAGTTTAAGACTTTTTCATGTTTTGATCTAATGAAATTTATTTATTTAATAATTATATTAAGATTAAATAACTTAATATTTTATCGTCCTAAAAATAATTAAACCGCATGTTTTCGAGTCTTGCTTTAAAAAAATGGCGGGAAACGCGAGTTGCAAAGGTGCAGACGTTTCAACACGAAAGTAGCGGTATGATTGGTTAAAAGAGCATCGGAATTTTTCATTGGTCATTTTTTTTCCGTGATGTCAACTGACTTCATTGATATGGCTATTTTGCAATTTATTTTCTTTTTATATTTTTGTAATCACTTTTTTTGTCACACGAATATCCGTTCCATAGATCCGTGCAGCGATGGCGAAGCTCAATGATATGGGTATAATTACTTTAATGCACTCTCAGGCCTCGTATATGCATTTACAAGACAGTCGAGCTTACACCATGTAGATCACAGCATGTAGAGAGAAACTTTATTTCTTATTGTTTTCATGGACACCCGTTTCTTATGTAGACGCAGAGAAATATATTGCCGATATTCTTTCTATCCGACACAAATTTCGGGCTTTTTAATAGCCAAAAAGAGGAATGGCTGGGGCAGCTGATTTAATGCTTTCGTCGGTCTTGCGCACGAAGACCTTTTCATTTGAATTGTTTATGGTCGAACAACCTTGCTGTGGTTCTTTGAATTTCTTCTGTCATTATTCTCATTTATATAAGAACGAATGGTAGTGACAATCTAAGACCCTCTACTCTACTGTATCCTGTATTAATTTGTAATGTGAACCTGAAAAGCCCCATGGGGGAGGT
>JAOEHV020247847.1:0-12448 GCA_025447995.2 Isaurus tuberculatus | reverse complement strand
TCATCATAACAACTATCATCGACACCACCATCATCACTCTCACCATCTTCATAATCATCATTACCTTTAGCGTCATCGTGACTATCATCATCACTACCATCATCATCACCATCGTCAACATCATGACAACTATCATGGACATAGCCATCGTCACTATCGTTGACATCATGGTCATAACTATCGATTGACATCATCATACTTTCATCATTACTTTCATAATTTTCATCATCATTGTTGTTACCATCACTTTCATGATAATTACTAACATCAATATCACTATCACCATCTTCCCTTATAAAATCATCACATTTTCAAGACTATCATCGTCACCACCATCATTATCGCCATTAACACCATCATCCTCATTATCGTAATTATTATCATCATCTTAAATATCGTCTGTTATTGCGATATTTTCCATTACCACTACCATCATCACTCTAGTGTAAATCTCAGTCATCATAACCACTCAATCTTAAAAGATCATATTAACTGATCAGTACAAACGTTCGGAAATTTAATGAATGGATAAACTTGCTTTGCCAGTGACAAAATACTTGTACTTGTATGTTTAGGAGAAACGGTTGTGCTATATAACGAACAACATAAACACAACTTATGAATGCTTTGATGAAACACCTCACCTCGATCCATTTGTTAAGAATTTGAAGAAACTCGACAACGTAAGAGAACGGTAGAACAACCAGTGCTTCTTCAAGTTCACTGAAACAAAATAAATGCGAGACGGCTTTTTTAGAATGGTGGTCGCTATTCGCTTTCTGTCGCAAGCTCACAACCATTTTATTCTTTTGGGCCAAGTGTGAAGGCAAGGCAGCGTGGTTGGCACAGTTAGTAAGATCTCTGCCTTCCAACCACAAGGTCCCACGTTCGAATCCTCGGCTCTACCGAAATTTGAACATTTGTGTGACCTTCTTTACCGCCAAAGCTTACTCAGCTTTTCATCCTTACGAGGTCGGTAAATGAGTACCAGCTTCGGCTGGGAGCTAACCTGCAATGGATTAGTTTTCCGTCCAGGGAAAGTCAAGGACTCTCATCCGCTTAACACTACAGAAACTGGAGATAAGCGCCGGCTCCGATGGGCCACTGGGCTCGTTAAAGGATTTTATTCTTTTGTTGCAGACAACCAATATTTTAGTTCAAAGTAACGTAATTAGAAAAATCAAATCAGGGAATTTTAACAATATATGTTCAGTATGGGAACAGTTTGGCCAAGCAAAGCTCTGTTGGAGCACTCTACTTGTTGACAAAAGTATTCACATTGCATTTGTCTTAATTCAAAAAATTCAAAGACTTTTTAGCATCTTTTCAAAAAGGGTCTTTTTAGTGTCATTTTTTTAAAACACCAATCTTCCAAAGGGATGCGAACTTGTCCCTGGGATCACCAATGGAACATCCACTCAGAGCTGTAAAAAATGGCCGCGAAGGCGCCGTTCATGTTGTCTGGTCAAACATGTTTTTGCTCGGACACGATGATTTTTGTCGCAACATGAACAGGACTTCGTGGAAATTTGCCAGGCCCGTACGCAGAAATTTTGCTGGGGGGGGGGGGTGCGAACAAAATTTTTTGGGACCAACGCCCCCCCCCCAAACCCCTCGGATACATTTTTCCCTCCTTAAAAAGGCTTTGAAAAGTAAGAGAAAAAGGATCTTTTTGCTGTACACATTGTTTTCATAAGCAAATATGTTTCATCGTTTTCTCAAAAGTTAATGAAAATGTGAGCTCATTGCAGAATCTAGAATGCCGAACTTATTGTATCTAACATATATAGCTATTCATTACTTTTATGATCGAGTGGACTTTTACGGACCTTTACGGTCTTTGGGGGGGGGGGGAAGGGGGATGCGCGCGCACCCCGTGCAACCCCTCCTTCCTGCGTACGGGCCTGTTTGCGACTACTGGGAATATCTTAAGCACGAACTTGTCTGGGTTTATATACGCTTTTTTTGTTATGGAAACACGAAAGTCGTTCCTTGTGATTACCAAACAGTTTAAAGTTAACATTTCTTTGAACGAATAAATGACCGGACAACATGTCTGGCAATCAAAGGAATGGTCTGGCTAATACCCAATTGTGACCGAAGAGAGTCTGTTGAGCGGCCGTTATTTGACGCCCGGCCATTAAGTGCTCACAGTCGGGGATTTTAACCCAACTTCCCCGCATTTAAATCCAGCATCTCTGATTGGTGAGACTCAAGGCCTCCTAATTTTCATAATAAACTATTTAAACACATCTGCTCTTTTGGTGTTTCCGGAAGTTTTGAAAGATTTTCTTTCATAATATTATTCATACCTTGAACGTATTTTCTGCAACGTCTCCAGTACATAACGCAGAGGCTGAAAACGCAAAAAAATAATGATAAAATCATATAAGGTATAACAACCGACCTGTAAGATCACTCAACCATGGAAAAAAAACCCAAAACCGCTTTCTGAAACAATAATATTATAGCTGCTTGAGTTGGTGAAACATAAAATCTGGAACAAGATTTTTTAATCATTGGCAATATTTATTTTGCCGGTCAAAAAGGTTTTTTCGAGGAAAAATCAAAATGCCAAAACACGTTGCCTGAAATGTGTCATTTTTGTTTTGTCTTTTTTTTCATTCGAGAAACTTTTTAATGATGAAAGAACGCTTTAAAAACTGTATTAGGTCCAAGGACGAAACGTTGCCGCACGAATGCACGAGTTTGCGGTTAATTCTTCCGGACTCACGTTTCATGGTTGGAGTATTGACAAATGGAACGCAAAGTTCGTCACAATCTAAAACCAAACGTTATTTTTTTTACTTAGCTTTCTGGTAAATTTTTAATCGACTCTCTTTTTGTACAATAACAGATAGTTGTGATCAAGTAGTGGTTCAGGGCCGTTAAGGGAGACGAAAAGCCGTTAAGGGAGACGAAAAGCCCGCAAATGAAAATATATATTTACAAACTTTGTTTGGAGCTTATGGTCAAGAGCCTCCATGGCGTCATCGAAGGTGAAATAAATTTGAGATTATTATTCTGTACTCTTCATTCATGTTTTCAGTGTACTTTTTGCGTACATTTTTATTTGCACGCAGTAGACACATGCACCACGAGTTGCCTATTCTTTATAGTCTTAAGCAGAAAAGAGTCCCCCATAACCCTCAGCAGACAATGGTAATCTATTTACCGACTTCATAAGGATGAAAGATAAGAATGCTTCGGCAGAAAAGAACTTTGTGGAAGGTTGATATCTTACCTAGTGTACCAACAACACCAACGTACACAGTATACACAGTATAAAGTTGTGTTCCTATTCCATCTTTTCCAAAAACTAAACAATTTTAAAGATAGATGTTCTTAACCCGTATTTTAACAAATTAACCTAAGATTACACAAAAACCTCTAAGCATTAATATGATAACTCTTACTAACCTCTCCTTCATCCCCCCCCGGCACAAAAAAAACTGTAATCCTTGAATATTCTGCATCTAGTTCATACTTCTAGTTTTCTTAACCTATTTTTTAATGACCTACCCCTCCCTTGAGAGGAAAAAATTTACATTTTGGGGGAGGGGTAGGTAAGTCGCATACTCGTTTAGTGGATAGGTCGGTAACTCCCACGTGCCTTAGAGAAATGCCTTTATACACCTTCCACAGAAGCTCCAGATTGAAGAATGTCCTCTGCACGACGAGAAAGCACAAAATTACAAGAAACGTCTCATTGAACTTACGGTTATGTTTCCGAACGCAAGGAGAATGGGGTGAGTTGGCGGTGGCACAATCTGAGAAAGTAAAATGACAACAAGCATTATTTCATTTGCCAAGTTTCAAATGTATAGACCTCGTTCATAAATGGCGGGCCTAATTGTTATTCTTTTATTTGTATGTAAATTAGCCTTCCTAGCCTCGTCAATACGTGTAAAAACAATAGAATTTTCACTCAAAGTCGAGGCTACGAAGGCTTATTTGAATTTACACAAAAGGAAGATAATAACGTCCACCATTTATGAAAGAAGTCTATTATGTAAGTAAAGTAAAAAAGAACATATGAAGGTAAAATGACTTTCTATATGTTTGCAGTGACTATTTGTAAAGAATAGTTCCAATGGTTAGTTATATAGGAAAAAGATAGCAGTAGACCAATGGAATTCATCATAAACGAAATAAGACAAAAAAAAAGAAATTTAAAATAACTTTGCAAAAAATTAACAGTTAACTTTTATTCAAAATTTAACATTCCCTGACTTACAAAGCTCATTGTTAAACAAATTCACCCCTGAGAACAACTGCAAATTGCAACATAACTTAACTTTAAAATTTCGAATATCTGTTGCTTTAAACGTCTAGTTCAACCACCGAAAGTCTCTACTATGGAGGCAAACGTCTACCTTCTTTCCTGATTTAACGCATGCTCGGTTATGTTCAGAGATCTTTGCTGTTTCTTCCTTGTACAAAGTAATTGCCTCTATCAACCTCTCAGTCTGTGCAAAAAAAAAACGAAAAACAATTACACAAAAAGCTGGTTCAAATAATGGTAAAGGTAATTGTAACTGGCGATGATGACAACGATTTGAATGAATTGTCATGAAGATATCGAGTAAGATCAGTTTATGAAAATGATATGATGGCATTAATAACGACAGCTTTAATGCTAAGTTCAAAGAAGATGAAAAGGATGATGCTGACAGCGGCGATGATGGTGAAGCTGATAATGATGACAATGATGATGAGGATTTTGGTGATGACATCTATGACAGTGATAACAACGACAACGACAAAGATAATAATTAAGGCCCTGATGATGATAAAGATGATAACGATGTTACAATGACAATGACGATGAAGATGTTGAAAATGATGGTATTGATGATGGCAAGGACAACGAAGATGATGGTGATGACAATGACGACGGTGATGGTGAAGACGAAGATGGTGTTGATGATTATGAAAACAATGATAATGGTAATTTAAAATGCTAGTGATGATGATGAGAACGACCATAATGCTGATGATTATGATAATGATTACAAAGACAACAATGTTGCGAGACTGATACTAACAATTTGTTGTGACGATAAAAAGAAGAGAGTTTTTTTATTTTCATTAAATGTATATCAACAACTTACCGCATTTATAGTGTCCATTGTGCGTTTGCCGGCCTTCACAGCCTCTGTATCTCTTTCACCAGGAATCTTTATGTGTTATTGAACATTGTAAAAATAAAAAGTAATTATCGTAATCATTATAATCATTGTAACAATTATTTCAACCTTAACCTTTTTTGCTAAAACTGAAGCTGTCTTTGGTCGAGTATGACCATGTGATTTCATCAGGGAGTAGAATATCAGCAGTTATTTATCAATCTACTATAGACCTCTTTCATTTCAACCTAATGTTGATTAAATCACTGCCATAGTGTCTGGACAACTTCCGGAAAGTTGTCTAAGATTTTCTAAGGTTTTTCTAGATTTTCCAGGTAAGAAAAGTTCAGGTATTTTCCAGGGACTTCATAGGCTTTAAAAAAATTTGGAGGGTTTTCTAGGATTTCTAGGACCGATAAGAACCCTGAAATTGAGAAAAACTTACCGGAGCTTCTTGTCCCTGTACTAACGCACTCTCGTATTCTGCTTCTCTTTGCTGGTTTAACAAACAGGAGAAACTCAAAAGTCAGCTTCTAATTTCAAAGTTGCATAAATTGTGACAATAAATAAATAACAATATTAATAATAATAAATACTTTATTTAACTTATTTACTCGCAGGGAGAGCAAGAGGCTCATGTCTTAGCGGTCGACCTGCGATGGATTAGTTTCCCGTCCAGGGGGAGTCAAGGACTCTTATCCGCTTAACACTACAAAAACCGGATATAAGCTCCGATAGGCCACTAGGCTCGTAAAAGGATTCAGCTAGTAAGACTTTCTCTAATGTGATTAAAGCGTATGTAACGCGTATGTGCGTGTTTTGCTCAGTTGGTAAGATTATTGACTGCTAAGCGGGAAACCCTGCGTACGATTTTTGGTCTTGAGGGTAAAACCTTTGTTTTACGTAAGCGGGATTGTTAAACTGTTGTCATGCATTTGTAACAATTGCCATAGCACTACTTTCTTTATTCTCTTGAATGCCTTTGGGCTTATGACAAACCATTTTTTCTGCCTTAGACTATATTTTTATACAGAGTATTTCAATATTAATTTTATTGCTTTTATTAATCGTTGATAAACCGTTTAATTCTGATATTCCCTTTAAAAACCCCAAGTCTGTGTTGTTGTTCAAAGCTTGTTATTTGTGAATACAAACAGGGCTCAACACTAAAATTTACCCAATATCCACAGGAAAATAAAACATGCCCTTCGAAAGGAAAAAAAATATACGTGGTTTGAAAATGCTTGCTCAAACAACATTTTTGGCACTGTAGAAAATGCTTTTATTCTCCAGTAAAACAGACATCTACTTTTTAACTCTTAAAAGTTTAGTCCCTCTTTTGTCACGAATAACCACTGTTCGCTTTACTTCGCTAGTGAAGGCAACCACTTTGGATTTCTGACTGAGAGAGAACTACATAATATAGAACACAGTTTCAAAACGTTCTTTTTGATAGACTATAGCACTTTTACTTCTTGTACGTTATGATTGTTGATGGCAAACAAATTTTGAGTTCTCAAGTTTTTTGGAATGTATTTTTTTGATACAAAAAGTAAAATAATCAAATTGCTTTCCATGTTGGAAAGTGAAATGAAGAGTTAGTGTCAAACCCAGACAGATACATACAACATCTTAAGAGTGCAATAATCTCTCGTACCTGTTCTCGCTCTTCTTGTATAAACAGTGGTTCATCCGTCCTTTCCCATAAACGGATGGACTTGTCATGTGACCCAGATACCTTTCAGAGTAATATCGATAGGATATACGCAAGTAAACCAGAGTTTGAAACATATAATTAAATATTTATACCGTTCTGGATATTAAAAGTAGATCCCTTCTTGCTTGAAATTTTAACCGTCCCTTTCCCCCTGGAGGTGCTTAATTTTCTCTCCTCCCCAGTCTTCATTTTGAATCGCATTCACCATGGCGCATGGCAAAATGAATTTAATGTTTGTTGTTGATTTATTTAGTGCCAATTCTTGGACTATTAACTTTTCTTTTACAAATATTAGTTCACCACGCGGGTGCTGTCCCTGAGGACCTCCTTAGCTGTTTCAAAGTTCTAAAGAAATGCCTGAACAAATTCGATTGTCTTGTCAACGAAATGCTTTACATCAAACAATTAACACCGAGTTTGAACGTGCAAACGGACTCTATCCGTGCTAAAGTATTTGTGTAGTCACCTCCGCTATGTAAATTAGTTATAACTCTTGAACTCGCATTTGTTAATTTTATTTTCATTTGTACCCTAGATAATGGTGTCATGAGGTCGCCGAAACGTTTGTTTTTACTTGTCTATGTATATTTCTAAATCATTGTTAATATCAATATTAATTCATGAAGTGTATTGGTAAGGTAAATATGTAATGAAAATAATGAATTAAGGGCTCATAATTCGAGAAATGTTGATTGAACAGTCCCTCTCTAAAAACTTGCGACTTCTGAAATTGTGTAAACTCGTCCCTCTAAGTTGGTTTACTTGGTGTCCCCTCCCTTTTAAAATTGCAAATATAGGATGCCAGGTAGTCGTGGGTGACCTTTGTGGTAAAGGGCCAAGATATGTAAGACTTGTGTTCCACCAGTATTACTGTATTACAAGGAAACCAGGAAACTAACTTTTAACGATTAAGTGAGGCTTAAAGTGTTGAAAATCCGACGAACGCTTTAAAAGAGGAAGCCATTTTTAAATTAACGTGTTGCTAGTTTTATTAGTTCATTATTTACCTATTATTATATGACAGGCTCGCTGAGCGAGCAAGATGAAGCGAATTCTGTGTTCTGATTGTTTACATAGGTCCATCTTACCCGCTCGGGATTGTCGGTTTTGTTCCCACAAGAAAAAAATTGCGTGGAGCATGGAGTCGCACAGTCAAAACAAAGAAAACATAGACGAGTTTTGTAAATTTATTCGTCAACAAAAACCGAAAATGTTTGATTTTGAAAATTAAGCCATTTTCGTCGCTTTTAACGTTTCTCAAAGTATTTAAAAAAGAAGTCATTTCGTCCGAGTGTAAACTTGCTTCTTGGAAGTTTGTGTAGCTTCTGCGATTCCATTTTGACGTTTACTCATAAACTCACGTAAACCAATGAAATCAGGTTGGTTTTCAATTTGCCCAATCAAGGACGAGCACGCGCCATCAGTGATCAGTTGGCTTTCTTTCCCAACGCTCGAAAATAAACAAATCATTTTCAGTAGTAAAGTGAAATTCTTTGGCCATATAATAAATCCTTTATTGAACAAGCGTGAGGTCAAGATGGCTGGATATTGGCCTCGTTCTTTTTTTACATTTTCATGGACCTCGACTTTGTCTTGGTCCATAATAACGCAAAATAAGAACTTGGCTAATATCCAGCCATCTTGACCTCACGCTTGTTCAATAACGCATATATATAATTTCTCACAGAATTCAAAGCTTGCATTTTTTCACGAACGCCAAGAGGGGGTGTCGCAAACTTTCTGCTGTTTTTTTTCTGTTTGCTGTGTAGTAGTTACGAGGCCTAGTAAAACCGAAACTTCTGCATTGGACTGTAGTCTCATTGATAGGTACAAGATAACATAGCACACAAGTGCAGGTCTTGATCTTCACTCCAATCCAATCGTCAACATTGTCACTGGTTCAGAAAACGTATCCTTTTTTATACAATATTTTAAAGTCAGTGCATGATTGGGCTATCTACCATTGATGGACTAAAACCCTTTGTCGTTCATAGATCACTTAGATTTAGTTTATAAAAGATCTTAGTCTATCGTTCACATTAATGCTCTGTGAAACAGATCAAGACCCCCATGCTATCTGAGTATTTATCCTCGCTGAGAGTGCAGGAAGTTGCAGGTGGTTCCAAAAGCCTCTTTATGGTGTCCAATGACGGTAAAGTGTTTGCTTGCGGAGAATCGACCAGCGGGCGCTTGGGACTAGGCCCAATTACAGGGAATGTTACTGTACCAAGACAGATTGAATCTTTAAACCAGTTCGCAGTGCATAAGGTCGCAGTTCACTCAGGCGGGCGACATACCATGGCATTAACAGTTGAGGGAAAATTGTTCTCATGGGGGGAAGGTGAAGATGGCAAGCTTGGTCATGGAAACAGACTGTAAGTTTTTTGTTTTGCATACTTATAATAAAAATAGATACGAGTTATAGCTCAAACTGTGTAAAAATTCGTCCACCACAGGCACTAACATCACGCACAGTTCCTTTTGCAAAAAGATGCAATAACAAATAAATTGCCTTAATATTTACAAATACACTTTAAAGTCGGTAAAATTGGAAGGTAAGCTGTACAAACTAACTGTAAAAAACAGAGTTAGAGCCAGTACAACAAAATAAAGGCATAGTTATTTCAATATTTTTATCTTTTGTACATGTATTCCTTTTTGTTTTACCTTTTCTTTTATAAAAGGAAGAAAGCTGATAGGCTAGGCATGCTAAAATGTTATTCAGTAATGTTTCCAACGCTGTTTTTGCTTACCTTAGGTCTCATTAGGTACATAGCTATGTTTTCAGGCCATTTTTTGCCCATGACAAAAGTTTTAATAGTTAGCTAGGACGAGAAAAAAAAGCAAGAAGAAATGATTCCCAAATTTTAATCCCTGACCATGGACTCTTACACTTTTTGGACGTGCACACATTGCTATTCAGAGATAATTATTCCGCTTCAGAAGAACGTTTACTATCTTTTATGTTGTCAGTAATAATACAGTTTTTGTTTGATGATTTTTTTCTCGACAAAGTTTCACTAACCAGACTGGCTGTTGAATCAATCTAGCTCTCTTTGAGCATATTTTAACTGAGTGTGGTCCTCTATTTCTGTCTATCTCTAGCAACTTGCCCTACTGTAACCCAACTCAGCATTAATTTCATCAACTCTGCTGCCATATATTTATTGTCAGGTTGCTTTTGGCCTTCCTTAATTTCGTCCCTCCCACGCTCCTGATCTTTCGGCATCTTCAATACAAGGCCAAACCAATTCCACTGGCATTGTCCTCGCTTCACTCTAACATACACTGGCTCCATGTTACGTACTTTAAACAAGTTAAAGTAATGGTCAAGGCATAAACTGAATGTTATTTTAGAGGTCCTATATGGAAAACAGTTGTCGAGTGGAATAATTATGTAACTGTTCCTTAAAAAAAGCACTGATAATCTTGTAACAGTTTCCATATTGACCGTTGCCAAGGAATTGTTACGCACAACCAATCTTTTTTAATTTGCTGTGTACTAATTCATCTTACAACAGGAATTGTGATCGTCCAAAGTTGATCGAGGTTTTCAAGAGTAAATTTGTACGAGACATCTCATGTGGCAGTTCCCATTCTGGTGCCATACTCAGCAGTGGGGAGTTGTACACCTGGGGACTGGGAGAGTATGGTCGTCTTGGGCATGGTGACAGCCAGACGCAACTGAAACCTAAATTGGTAAGCATTTGCGATTATATCTTAATAGTTGTTTAATATTGGTTTTGCTTTATTTTATAGTTCTTGTTCCTATTATTTTTTATATTTCTTCAGGTATTTAAGTCATTATACTACCGCTTCTTATGAACGGCACGTGTTTGCAAGCTTGATAAGTCTTTTTAGGAGCCTAGTTGCCGATGCTTGTCTCCAGTTAAAGTTGTTATAATCAGATGTGAGCTTTTCATTCTTGTGTCACTAATCCATCCCTGCTTAGCTCCAATCAGATGTTGGTTCGTTTTATAGAACGTACGGATGAAAACCTCAGTCCGTTTTGGGAAAAAACAAATGTTCAAAATCTTTGCAGAGCCGAGACCTGGTCGTTGGAAGGCAGGGACTTTACCAACTGCGTCGACAACGCCGCCATACGTATATGCAAAGTTCTTAATGAAAGAGGATTTCTGGTTTTCAAACATCTCATTTAATGAGCATTTTAGGTTTGCCCGAATCCTAATTAGTTGACCTTTTTTTAAACCTCGAATTTATAGAACATTCATCGCATGAAGCTTTCTAGTTAAAGAAGATTTCAAATTTGCAAACATCCTATATTAGCTAATTATTCTTTTGTTAGCAAGCAAAATCGTTTGGGCCTTTTGAAAGTATTCTGTACGAGTTACAAATAAGTTAAGTTTCCATGGCAGGCGATATTTTACTATAACAATTTATTTTAGGTTTCCTTTCCATTTCGACTATTAAGTACGTATTTTGATAGCTTCGGATTAATTCCCATTTCCAAAGTACTAAAATAATGATAAACATTATGATGAATTGGAATCTGGAATTATCGAGGACTAATCATTCAGTTGTCGCAACTTGAAGTTTGAACCTCGCTCAATCGCTTTCATCTTTTCATACACGCTGTTTTGATTTTTTCCGAGTTTCTCCTTTCGTTAATATCGTTTCATTATTGTTTCATCTTTAATATACGCTGTTTTGTGTATGAAAAATACCGTGATAAAACGTTTAATGAAGTTGCTTCTCAATTCAGGTCCAAGCTATGGTAGAATATCGCGTGACTGACATTGCTTGTGGCAGCCGTGATGCACAGACACTAGCGTTGACAGAGAATGGTACCGTCTGGTCCTGGGGTGATGGGGATTTTGGTAAGCTGGGTCGTGGGGGAAGTGAAGGTTGCAGTGTGCCCCATCCAGTGGAAAGGCTTACCGGACAGGGTGTGTGCAAGGTTGAGTGTGGTGCACAGTTCTCTTTGGCCCTCACCAAATCTGGCTTGGTTTGGACTTGGTAATTATTACATCGTTTACCACTATAAGTCAACCAATCGATCGATGCATTTCTTTAAAACGAGTAGCTAGAGTTAATAATTGAAAATAGTTCGTCAATGTCAGAGCATAACCGTCTTTTTTCCACGAGGAAAAAGTATTAAGTGAAAGAATACCATAATTTTGATTCCCCTAATATTTTTTAATGTCATGCCGAGTGAATAAGTTTTTTGAATATTAAAGCCATGTCCTGTTGCTTTATAGTGGGTAGTTTAGACAACGTAAGGTTGAATTTTTTTACAGTCTTCGCCTTACATAGTGTGAACAGCTGACGTTTCGGATGGTTTGTTTCATATTTAACTCTTGGTTGAAATGTTTTGATCCTTGCCGTTATTTAGTATTAGAAGCTGCTGCTTTGAGCGTTACTCTTGAATTTGGATTAGTTACACTGTTCCTCTAACGATA
Organism: Isaurus tuberculatus; assembly: GCA_025447995.2. Taxonomy (NCBI): domain Eukaryota; kingdom Metazoa; phylum Cnidaria; class Anthozoa; order Zoantharia; family Zoanthidae; genus Isaurus; species Isaurus tuberculatus. The sequence continues at coordinate 182 of JAOEHV020247847.1, read as the reverse complement.
AACGCTTGGAAAGTCAATTTCTTATAGTACCTGCAGCGATGACAAACTAGAATTGAATAATACACGTTTTACCTATTTGCAAATGCACTTCAGTAGTTTTTGTAAAAATTATTTTTAAAAACAACACAACACTTTTAAATTTCAAAGACATGTTTCAGCTTTCATAAAGCCATCTTCAGTTT
>JAOEHV020247574.1:0-12453 GCA_025447995.2 Isaurus tuberculatus | reverse complement strand
CTGACGAAGGGCTCACGCTCGAAACGTCAGCTTCTTCATCTTTACGGCGATGATAATTTATTATCAACATCATTTCAATGCTATTTAGATGTCTACAACTAACTGTGATTAAGCCTGTTTTATATTTTGTCAGGCTGTCAAACTCCTTGCATAACATGATCTGTTTAATATGTTTTCGTTTGCCTTAATTGAAATACATCTACATTCGTTCATGAAAGTTGTTTTGTTTTTGTCTCCTTTCTTTTGTTGACACTGGTAGAGTGAGCAGGAGCTGATGCGACCAGTCATTCCAGAAGACCATCAAAACACCATTTTTGACAAGCTAATTCAGATTTCACTGGAACTATTTATCAGTGATGGAGAAGTAAGGCTTCCTTGACATTTAATAATTTTTTAGGATGAAAATGTTGGCAGTAAAGAGCAATTAACTTTCAGTTAAATGTAAAATACCTTTAAGAGTTGGGGTTCACATCGACATATATTTATCATAGAACACGCATATGTCTTAAATACATATAGTCTCGGTTATTACTTCTGTAAGACTATGTGCAGCTTTACTCCTATTCAAGAGTTTATATGCATTTATAAAATAACCAAAATAGTACGCGCACTGTGATTGGTCAAATAACTGTGGTTAATTTATTATGCCAGTAAACCTATAGAAAAGTATGTTTTATTGCTTAATTAAAATGTAGTAAGTAAGCTTTGACTACTGCAACATTGTCTTGAACAACTGCAGTAAAGCTAATGTTAAAAACGACGAAAAAGCAAATTTGAGCTATTGAGGGCTCTTAGCAGTTTTAGCTCTGCCGATACAGGGAAGTTATATAAGTAATTAATTGTCCGTCGACGTGAAATCCAAATTGCTACGATGGTTTTCAGGTCCTCAAACATAGGATAACATCCGATTATCCTAAAACATAAATTTAGAAGCCACTAACTTATGATGGATTAGTTCCCCTTCCTGGGAGAGTTAAAGACTCTCATTTTCTTACAGAAGTCCAAACTCTAGTGAACCACTAGCCTCATTAAAGGGTTTATCTTCTATAAGAAAATCTTTCTTTACGGGGTGATTGACCCAGATGATTAGGTCTTTCTTGTTCAATCACCGGCTTTGCCGAAGTTTGAAAATTCGTGTGATGGCCTTGTTGTGAACCTCCAGCATCTGTCCAGCTAATCCAGGTTATCCTGTACGGGGAGAGTCAAAGACTCTCAACTGCGTAACACTGGAAAGCGGCTCAGATGACCCCGATATAGTATCGTAAAAAAACTTAGCTTTTTCAGGCGCCAAAAATGAAATTATTATCAGGATTTCGTGAGACGATAGTGATAGATAAAGCGTAAGAAATGTAAAGAGGGAAAGAAGTACGGCAGTATAGCTAAAAGTTCTAGAAAATAAAAGAAGATATTTTAGGAAAAGAAAAGGGGAATAACTAGCATTTTCAAGTCCCTTAACCATTTTATTTTTCAAAGGTAATTGTAAACTTCCTGAAGCGCTCCACTACCCGTCATAATTACTCTGCTGTGCGTGAAGTGTTTCCGATCTTGAAGCAGTTGAGGATTATCAGACCGGAATTTGAGGACACACTGAGGGTAAGACACATAATTAGTACTGATCTCAGCTCAATTTTCAATATTTTAAATTTCCTTTTCGCTTTCGGTTTTCTTTTACTTTCACTTTAATTTTTTGCTTTCATTTTTCACTTTAATGTCTCACTTTTCTTTTTCACTTTTGTTCTTCACTTTCATTTTTCGCTTTCGTTTTGCATTTTCATTTTCAGCTTATTCATTACATAAAGCAAAAATAAAAAGAGTTATTGTGTTAATGGCAATTTAACCAGAAGATTATAGAATTTTCCTGTGAACAATCAGTATGACAAAAGAAATACTCAGGATTTCTGTTTTTGAGCAGAGAACGAAACAAATCTGGATGAAATGAGCGACTATCAGATTTTGAATTCAGTTTGCGAACCAGTAGACCAACTCACTTAGCTTGGTAAAAATAGTAGATAATTGATAATGGTGTCTTACATCAACTTTACCTGGCAACAGGTGCAGGAAATAGATTCAAGTTTCACATAAATATCATGTTTTTTTCTTCAGTACACATCAAGCAAGACACAGAGTATGTTTGGTAACCTGATACACAGCTTTGAGGCCACGGTATGTGAAACAACTAATGGCTTTTCGTATGTTATGCAATCACTTTCATGCAGTATGTTGGGATTTCGGCCTCGTCTCCACTATACCGGATGAATCTGAAAAACTTTGTTACGCGGTTAGGCCTTCCGTCCACACTGCAATGCACGTATCCACATAAAAAGTTCAACTTGGAACTTTATTTTCTGGCTTATTTGGATGGAGCTTTTTGAAAACGCTCTCCTGAGTTGAACAAATTAAAAAAGCAACCTTTTTTTGTTTTGTAAACTGGGATAATTTTGTATCCTGAATTTTTCGTGGATGCTGACGTCAATATGTTGTATGCTTATCTTCCAAAATTTCTCTGTAAGTCATAAATTAAGCATGGCCGCGGAAGACAATATCTTCTTTGGTCGCCTAATTAGAATTGAGCATTACTTTAGTTTACACGAATATCGTACGTCTGGGCTTCATGAATAATTTTCGACAGTTTATAACGTCAAAGGATACTTGAAAAGCAACATCATGCCATCTTGATCTAACCTGGCAGAACGAGTGAGTGGTGGGATGACCTTGTAACCAATTTTAATTTCTACATCATGCTTCTGTTTTAGGGTGCAAAAGCTTTGGAGGAGTTCGCAGATGGCATAAAGGTAAATTCTCTCATTTATTAATGGATAGCCGTCTCTTTAGTTGTCGAGCTTGTCAAACTAATTGCGAAACCAATTTGCGAAATTTTGTGTCTTTCAAATTTCAAATACAAAGCCCAAGTTGTAAACGAACAGGCATACTTCTTAGAGATTGGTATTTATGCCTAAGATATTGTTAGGTTTCCGAATCTTGATAAGTTTTGGGATACCCTGTTGAAGTTCCTGGATTAAAATTTCTTGTTTCTTTTGACGGAGATTCTTAAAATCAGGAAGAAAGTTCTTGGAATCAGCGGGATTCGTAAATTAAGATGGAAATTTCTTGAATAAAGAATAGATTACTTACTTTGTAATCAGCATAATAGATGGCTCTTGCAATGAGGAAAAATGGTTATTGGAAACAGAAAGAAAAAAATTTGTCATGCTACTAAAGATGAATTTTCCAATCGGTTTGGTTTTATTAAAATTGAGTTTTTTTGCAGCATGGACCCGACAAACATCTGAACATGCCCAGAGATGGAACAGTGCATGAGTTGACAAGGAATGTAAGTTTTGCATCACCTTTCAAAGCACGGCCAGTTTTTCCTTAAATTTTCACACTGTATATTTAACACAGAAAACTACAACTGCTTATTTTCTCTAACAAAGAGCGTCGTAGAGGATATTCAACGTTGTGCGCACCGCATCATTCATCCTCAATTATCCTACAAGAATGCGGTTGTCGAACTTATTGAAATAAAAGAATTTTGGTGCAGAAACATGCTGCATCCTAACAGCAAATTCCATAAACTGCTACACAAAACTTCAAAGAATAACATACGTATGATCTCAGATATTTGAAGACTTTCCCGTTGTATGAATGTAAATGCTATTGTTTAGTTTCTAACCTTACTGCGTAGGGAAGTGGGGAAGAATATTATAATACCACTTATTAGTTAGGTGCTCGTATTTTATTGTTTAGTTAAATAGAATTTCGTATTTTATCGCTTTGTAGTTGACTTTGGGTTTTTAAATTATTTTTTTTAATTGCCAGTTTTGAAATAGTTATTATTATTTTTAATATTATTAATGATAAGCTTATTGTTATTATTTTTCAGACTCTAATTTTGATGGAGCAACTTCTACCGTTTGTTGAAACTGTGGGTCATATGCTGGCTACTCAGCAAGGTTTGTGCACTCCATATTTGGTGATTTGATTTGGTGCAACACGTCTATCAATGAGAATGAAATGAACTACATGCCTCAAAACTTATGTCTTTATCCCTTAGAAAAATCTTTAAGAAAATAGTAAGTAAAGGAAGAGCTATTGTTAAAGACAAGCATACAAACAGAGACCCGACTTTATTCTTCCTTTGAGTAGCATTTCTATACCAGAAAAATATAGGCCAAAAGCTCTAAAACGGCCGGTGGCCAAATTTACATGGTATTACAGTATAATACTGCCAGTAATCATAAATGCTTTTTCTCTGAATCTGAGCCCCTTACATTCTTTCGCTATTCAGTTTTAAAAAGATAGCCCTAATTTAATTATTCAATTGAAATTTTTAGCATTATTTTTTGTAGAAGAGCAAGGAAATACGTTCTTACTGAGGGAACCAAAACAGTTAACCCAAATTGCTGCTGAATACGTCAGTAAGTTAATGATTTAATTTTCCGTCGTTATGTTGTTAGAGATTGTCATTCTTCTAGTTGTCGTGTATGGTTAATTGTCAACTTCATTGTTCTGAGTTTTTTTTGTGAGGATGGATTTAGAATCGAAATAACAACCTTAAATGCAACAGTTACAAAGTTGAGCCGAGAAGTATGACCCAGGTCCTTGTCATAAATTTGGAATTTAAAAAAGTACAACATATATTAGCCCTTTAATGTAATTGGTCTAGCAAAAACACCTACTTATCCACCTTAAGTTTTCACAAATCCAAATTTTATTACTAAGGTTTAGGTATTTTTTGTCTTTATAGAAGACTCGAAAACTTTTGCGAGCTTTATACAGTGTTTAATTACATTACGGATCGTTTAAAGTTTAACTGTTACGCCTAATCATTGGTTGCTTTATTCTATCTGTCAACAGAGCGTGTCTTAGGTGCACTTGGACTTAACCTCGAGTTGAAGGCTAGGGTATACGAGGCTGCTCCACTGTCCGCCTTGTTCCTTCTCAATAACTACCACTATATACTAAAAGCTTTGCAAAGGTCAGTTCAGTACCATATTGATAACAGTTATGATGATGACGATGATGATGACAACGATGATGGTGATGATGACAGTAATGATGATGACGATGATGATGACAATGATGATGGTGATGGTGTTGATAATGATGACAGTGATGGTGATGACGATGACCATGATGATGACAATGATTATGGTAATGATGATGTTGATGATGCTGATGAAGATGACAGTGCTAATGATGGTTATGAGAATGATTAAAAAGAATATTTTACCTAGCTGTTACTTGTGGGAAGGGCTGGTGTGAGGCATTTATTCAGTCTATCGTTTTGATTTGTTAATTGTTAACTTTGAGTTGTTTGTAACCAGATCTGGTCTCCTGGATTTGTTACGTGATGGCGGAATATCTGATGTTGAGAAGCAATATCAAGAGCTGGTTGGCGATCAAAAAAATAATTATCAGAAATGGTGAGCTGGTTAATTATCTAACTTCTTTAATCGAGGCTGTTTTTATAGGGAAAAATTAGTAATTCAAACCCTTTATGACTGAAAGAAGTTTGCCAAACTATTCTTAACCTTTTATGATTATTTTCCGACTTTCCGAAACTTTGACCTTTTCAAAACCCATAAAATTCTTTGACATTTATCAAACTTGTGATATTCTTGTGTCCTTCTCCTTTGCCTGTCTGTTTATCAAGTCTGTTAGACAAACTAATCTGATGGAACTGTTCACGGTGGCTGAAATTAAGTTTAAAATTTTTATGCTAAAATTTAACAGGCAATCCCTGTATGCCAAATGATAGTTTCTGCAAGTTACTGCTAGCACGTACGTACTACTAGACTTACGTTTTCTTATATTTGAAGCCACCTTCTACAAGTATTAAGCTTATAGTTTACTCAATTTTCAACACCTAGCTTGTTTAGATTATGTATATAATGAAGGAGTGCGCTTTTGTTGTTGCAGCTGGAGTAAAGTGCTCCATTACTTACTTGAAATGGAAAAACCTATCTCCCTTCAGAAAATATCTTCAGACGCGCCTCAGGGAGGGAAGGTAAGTGGTGAGAAATACCTTTAGAAATATAAGAAAGAAGTCAATGCTTCAAAAGTGCAAAAACAGAGCTGCATGATGACCTGTTACAAATAAGGCGTGCTTATTAACCTTGTCTCGACCTTTGCCCAAAGGTACCCCGAATGGGGCTATAATAAATACCTCAATGCATCTGTGCCTTTGAGGATTTTTTTCGTTCAGGAGAAATTTACTCATCCAAGTAAGAAAACATTTAAAACATGTAATTATATTAAAATGTATAATATCGTTATAATAACCGATCAAAACCTTACTCTTCAAGGACAATTTAAAAAAAAAAACTAATAATTCCTCTCATTGCTGTTAATATACACATATACACCTAAATACATTTTTAAAGTCAAAAATCTATTCCCTTGAAGAATATGTTAGTATTGATTGTCGAAAATTGTTGTTAACACAAACTTTTGATTTTCAGTTAAAAGAAAAACAACGACAAAACATAAAGGATAAGTTCAAGGTGAGATTGGTGTTTGTTTCGAGTTCAATTATTTTAGATATTTTTCTTTTCAAGCATCTTATTAAAGTAAACTAGTGTTGAAGTTACTACTTTTAGTTTAAACGGTTGGTATTTTGTCACAGGGATTTAATACAGAGTTTGAAGAAATTTATCAAATCCAAAAGACTTACTCTGTTCCAGATGAGCAGCTGCGAGACCAACTGAGGAAGGAGAATGTGGATCTCATTATACCCATATTCAAAACATTTATGGAAAAGTAAGCAAGTAGACTATAAAAGCAATTAATTGCCAACACGTGTCATATGCTTCTACTTTAATCTTTACCTTAGGTGGAGGCCGTTTGAATTTTGCGAGAGGAAACGAAACGTTTTTCGAATGTAATACATTTACGCTGGGTCAAACATTTTCTTGAATTATCCAGTTCCCTCTCCCCCCTACCACCCCTCCCCCTTTCCCTCCCCTTCCCCACCTTTTCTACAAAACCGAGTTAAATGGTTGGCAGGACTCCTACGGACCTTGGAAATCCTGAAAAACTCTGGAATATTAGTTTCAGTTCCGGTGAAACCACGGGAAAAACCCTTGGATTTTCTGTTCTTAGCCCGCGAAAATCTAGGAAAACTATTTTGAAGACAAAATGTCTCTTGGATGTCAAAACGGGATGCACCTGATCATTTAATAAAAAATGGTAATTTACCAAAGAACAATTTTTTTCTTTCGCCAGTTAGTGAGTTACTTTCTGTTGAATTTACAGCGTTCAGCTTCACTATTTAAAAAAGAATTTGAACATTTTGTGAACAAGAATGTGAAGCGAATTCTCCTAAGCCTGCCGTGGAAAAAACAGAAAAATGCCCTTGAAAATTGTGAAGCCGTACCAACCCTGAGTTGATCTTCGAATTCTATCCTTTCTCAAGGCTAAGTGACTTACACGTTTATTTGTGTGGTGTTCGTTTTGGTTTATCCCTAGATGCGACAATAATACATCCCAGGTTAGGCCATCTCCTTTTTTTTCGTTTAGCGTCGAATGCGTTTCGTGATTTTGGGTCGTTCGGTCGCATTAAAAAAAAAGCCGCCAAAAAACAATCAGGAGGAGTCTGGAACTAGGAGGCCCGGTACCCCAGCATTATTGCCGTAGAACCTGGAAACCACAAGACATGGTTACAAAATCAACATGGACATAAAGCCTCTCCTGTGGGACAGTGATTCTGGACGATTAACCAGCATTTTCATACTTGTACCACATACAAAATATTAAAGTGTGATTTGTGGCAACAAACTTTCCATATTCTCTGTACTTAATCACGGTTGAAAAAGCTGGTATTCATCGTTAAGAAATTCCGTTAATAAATCTGTATATGCAAAAACAATGTTTATTTTTCAAATTAAAGTTTAACAGTGTTTGACCACGTCATTACCTTCCTCACAACATTTTTTTTAAACACGTGAATTTGGGTTGGTCGGACGACGCTAAACGGAGAAAAAAAGGGGACGGCGTTAGCCCATAGCAGCTATACCTTTAGGGTTAACCTCTCGCTTTGCTTTGCTTTTCCTTTTCTCGAGGAAAGGAAACAAGAAGAGTGTTTTAAAGCACTTCTATCAAGTAATACCCAGAATCACATTAGCAGAGCATCGTTTATGTTTTTATCTTTAATCGTGTATGGCTGATTGTCTAATGGCGTCCAACGTTTGGTAACCAAGTTTTGTTCGCTCATCACGTTTCAGATATCAGAACTTGCCCTTCACCAAAAACCCCGAAAAATACATGAAGTACACCGTGGAACAAGTTGAGAAGTTACTGTCATCTTTCTTTGATGTCTCTGCTTGATGTTTTAAGTGTTCGAGGTTCGTGCGTCAAATTTGCATTGGTATGGAACTAAATGATACGGAAAACCTAATAATATTGACATTCAAATTTGGAAAGCTAGAATCAAACCAAGAACTATCCTCTTACAAATAGCCAACGGAGAATAAACGTAATTAATCCTCTGTGTACTTTACCATTTATAATGCTAATATTAAAAAATTAAATATATAAATTTATACTTGTTTTAAACAAAATCTTCTTTATAGTACCAGTATACTGGGGGCCTTATTGTGCAAGCTCTCCTCGTTTTTCATTTTCAACAGGTTAGAGTAAGTAATAACTTTTCCTTCCAAACTTTTTCATTTATGGCAATTCTTGCACATTGGTGGAGAGATGAACTTTCGGAGCGCCATCATGCATTCCAACTTAATTCTGAACTTTGGGCATCAATCGGATGAAGGGTCTCTTATGTCGCCGATGTGTATCAGTCCTTATGGGCTCAAATGTATAAAATCGAAGAACAACTTAATAAGTTTGGTCAGTCCCCTGTATTTTAACGAATGCTAAATGTAAAATCGATTGAAGGAAGCAATTGAAGCAGAAACCTTGCTTTTACTCAGTCAACTATAAAACAACGTAATTACACAGTTTAAAGGAACTAAACTTTATACACTCAAACTATTAATAAGGTAACTCCATAGACGTTGAATTTATTTTTTGAAAAATTTTTGAAAGGGCATCATCAGATATATCATATAGAACGACTTATTTAGACAATTGATGGTTTGATTTTTTTTTATGATCATCTCCCGTAAGTAGGTCGAGAAGTCTAACTCTGTAAATTATGAATTGCAAACATTAGGATAACGTAGAGTTTCATGTTGATGTCTTTTCATATTTTTTTGCAAGAATCGCACTCAAATGCAGGATTACCTGATTAACTCATTAGGCTTGTAAATTCTGTACCCTACACTCTATTTCTGTATAGCTTGTGTACAAATCTTTATACAAACAAAATATCGTAGGATTAAAAAAAAAGGTGAACCGAATAGTTAACTTTTAACTAATTGCATGATGATCATAAAAATTTTTAAAAACTTCAAGTCGCTTAGTTTCCGAGCTACTTTGGGTGTAATAACCGGTGAATGGTCATCGCTGTCTTTACAAAAATATTGTATCGGATTCTTCAAACAGGTTGTGAAAATTTGCAATCCCTTCCTGTTCCTTGCTTGCCAGTAACCTGTAAAGTACAAAATACACATGCATGAGTCAATTTGTGCATCTAAAAGGCGCACTATAGAAAGCAGGCCTATTTCTTGTATTCGTGCGTAGTCATGTGTTTTAAGTTTTTCTGACCTAGTATATTTAAAAAACTTATTCAATGCATGTAGATGGTTTCCTTGTTCCTTAACTTGTCTAGTTATTGTATAAATTCTGTAAATATGTAAAAATTGTTAATTAAAGTTGTTTTTGTTTACTGCTTCGTTAAATTACGTCATTCTAAGAAATATCTAAGTTATAACAGCGACGTTTAAAATAAAGTTGTAATGACCAAAGTTAACTGAAAGGAAATGCAGAAGTAACTTTACCTCATTCTTTGTTCGTGCCCACTGTCATTTTCCTTAGATTTCAATTCCTCTATTCTTCCAAAAAGACTACAGACGACCTAGGTAAAGACAACGAATGTTGTTTCAGAATGTAAAACTGTTTATTAAATTTAAGTTCGACTTTTAGTACCTTAGCAAACAATTTTTAAAAGTTATAAAAGACAGGTGAAAACATAAAAAGAAGGTAGATTGATATATATCAGTAATTTCCAACCATTTCTTATATGTTTAAATTTTTTGTTAACTAAAGCTTTTTAGAAAAGATTGTTAATCAACTTGATATGACCTGAATAAAATGTAAAAGTTATCGTAGAAATATTTGAAATAAAAGCACAAATACCCTTATTTTTATAATAGTTTTATAGCAAACCTCTTCTTGTTGGTGCTTTAGTGCATCCTTTCGTGGATAGTCGGTAAATCTGGAGTTGGTTTCTTCATATGTAACACTCTCATCTTGTCTGTTTTAGTAAAATTGGTTTTTTTTTACATAATAATCTACAAAATCGGTCAAAGATAACGACCTCTAGTAGAGGCGAATAAACTATATCCCAGAAACATTTTGTACTAACCTGCTTCCATATTTCGTTAGTGCGAGTGGGAAGAATGAATTTGCTCGGGCTTATACTCCTCAGTAAGGGTTTTGTTAAGCAGGAGAGGTTGCAAATTTTTAAACGTCAAAAAACTAAACTAAAACGTTTTCGCTGTTCAATAAGAACATTATTTAACTTGAGTTCACATAGGGTAAAGTAATATTAACCAGTTTTTTTTTATCAGTGAGAATAAAACTGGCCGGTTACCCCCTTTTCGGGTTGTTCATATTGTTGTGCCAGCTAAATTACTTTCAATGGCTTAATTTACTTTTCGTTAGTTTCTTGGTCTCGATCCCATTCCGCATTCAGTTCTTTCTCCCTGATTTTTGCAAACAAACTGCGCATGGCCTGTGGATGGAAGAAGATATGGGCCTTAAAAACCAAAGCAACAAATTGAATAAGAATAACCGCAACTTTTTAAAAACAGTTCGGAAAGCAAATGCATGCTTATAGTAGTTTTTCTTTATAGGTTGCTATCAATAGACGCCATATTTTGTCCCGTGCAGAATTTTTCACTGCTGAATTGTAAGTTTTAAAAAGAAATCCTTCTGGTTGAAAGCACATGGGAGGCAATTTGCCCCTCAGTCAAATACATATAATGAGATTCAACAGCTGATTGATAACCACCTAATCGTTACTCAGGAAAAACGAGCAGGTACGTTAACTTGCCAACTTTGGCCTTAGCTACAAATCGTACAGCTGTTATCCTGTTTAAGGTGGCTCCATATAGTTTCTTTTGGCGCGGGAAGCATGGGTACGAACGGCGCGAGCGCGCGAGTATTTAAAGGAAAAGAAAAAATAAACATGGCGGCGAGGGTTTTTGAGTGATCTTAAAACGCATATTGGGCGCGTTCCAGACGATGAATTTTTTTGAGAAATTTTCTTGCTGTTAGAAAAAATCATCAACTTTTATACATACATTAATATAATACTCGTCAAAAAGGAAAATTGCGAATTCCTTCGAAAATTATGTACAGCTTTTCTTGTAGCTTTGTCAATTGAAATTCCTTGGATGTTTACTCTGTTGCCCCCAAAACAAAGAAAATTCACCGCGTAGAATTACAGAAATACCGACTAGAAGTCAGGTAGGTTAAAAAAACAAGCCATGCATTTCTATCGGTAGTTGCCATAGCAACAACATTTGGGTTCTGAATGTGTCTTCCATACGTACGTATAAGGCTGTAGCTTTTTATCAGTGCCCTTCTACCGAGTGCTATGTGATAAACATTTGCCAAGGGAGAAATTATTTATGCATTTGTAATATGCAAAGCTTTGTAAAATACTATATAGAGCCAGCAAAAAATCGATGGCTAACGCCTGACGTGAAAGGTGAGGAGAGGGGAGGGAATTCTCATAACTTAACTAGAAGAGGTGAACGTAAAGAAAAAGACAGCTGAAATCAATTGCAAAAGATATAACATCGCCTGCAAGCTAAGCTTAGAGCAGTTACAACAGCTTTGAAAATATCATCACATATACTCTGTTGAAGTCGCGTAAGAGTTGGAGCGCTGCAACTCCTAGCTACTGATTGCACGTTCAAATAATTTTTAAAAAATTGATATAATCTGCCTATGGCGATGCACTATATTGGACAGTTTATCCTTAGATTTTAATAATTTCTGTTCAAAGCTGCAGTAGCTGAAAGAGTGAGAAACAGTAGCAAAAAAAACGGCGTGAACCGATTTTTTTGAAAACAACTGAATTGGTTATCGCTGGATAAAACTTGAGTCTACTTTCGTGATTTCACCTTCAAAAATTTGTTTAAGCATAAATTTCTACGCTAATTGGTGAAGATGGAGTAAAGATTTTCTTTTATGGCAGGCTCGCTGAGCAGGCAAGATGAAGCTAATTCTGTGTTCTGACTGGTTACACGAGCGGGCAAGATAGGCCCATCTTGCCCGCTCGGGATTTTCAGTTGTAAAGTGAAATTCTTTGGCCATATAATAAAT
>JAOEHV020247573.1:0-26232 GCA_025447995.2 Isaurus tuberculatus | reverse complement strand
TTGGCTGAAAAGTGATATTTATACACGTAAAATTATCGTATTTTTACGTGTGTTTAGATACCACATTTCTCAGTGGCAGAAAACCCTATAAGAAACTCTTGTTTATATAATAAAATATGAGTTACAACGCTGTTTTTGACGCCTGGTAGGTAAAACATAACTATCAAACAGAATCGTGATACATACTGTAAGATAATCACATACATAGAAAGTACATACTGTAAGATAATCACATACATAGAAAGTACATACTGTAAGATAATCACATACATAGAAAGTACATACTGTAAGATAATCACATACATAGAATGTGTAACGATACCGCCACAATACCGTTCCACAAACGTATTCCTTACTTGTTAGTCTTCCACAGCATGTAGACATTGAGGTAAGTCAAATGGTCAGATTCTGGGACTGCAAACTTTTCTCTTGCTGCATCACTCTCCTCTTCTCGACCTTTGGGTCGGAAAAATATTGCTGGAACAGATAGCATGGACACAATCGTCTGAAAGCAAAGACACATAAACAGTTAAAATCCACAGGAGAACATGCAATTTCCAGTAACTAAAGCAGCTAGGCTACTAAAAAAATAATACATAAAATCCGTTAGAATCAACCTTGGGGGCACGTGGTTGGTGCGACTGATAAAATCTCTGCCTACTGAACACAAGGTGCCGGTTCTATCCGCGGCTCTGCCGAGATTTGAACATTCGTAATCTGGAACATCCTTCGGCTAAAGCTGACTCAGCTTTCCATCCTTACAAAGTTGGTTAATAGGGTTCCAGCTTCTGCTGGGAGCTAACCTGCGATGGGTTAGTGTCCCGTTCGAGGGGGGTCAAAGAATCATATCTGCTTAACAATACATTAACTGAAGATAAGTGCTGACTCCATGGGCTACATAGAGTCGTAAAAGACTAAGCTTAGCCCTAAAAGAATACTGACGTAGAGCCGAAAGACATCTGGCACAATTCGGCAACTAATTATCTGCTTTCATATTGATTCACCTAGCATCACTTATCGTCATCCATGTCTTTAACCGTAACACCTAACATCATTAGGGATCATCCAATGTCACACAGCATCATCTGATGTCATCTAAAATCATTTAGCATCAACTATCTCCATTAAGCACTGTGTAACGTTGTCTTTAATCATCTAACACGTGGCAGCATCATTCAATGCCGTCTAATATCATTTAAATCATCTAGCAGAATTGATCATTCTCTAGAAAGTACTGGTACTTCATATACGTGCTAGTATCAAGTACTCGCAGCAACTAATATGAACGCTAAGGCCAAGTTAGTAGGGGGCATTACCCCTAAAATTTACGAAAAATAAAAGTGAGCCTGATGTTAGCAGCAATGGACTGCTGTTTCGGCCATTTTGGGCCTCGTCAGCATGGCATAGCTAACAAACGGATTCGAGTTCCCACAGGAGATAATCAGAAACAGTTAAAGCGTAATACTTGTTGGATTTGACTGGAATGATAGTGACAAGAATTTATCTTATCGAGCGCTGTCTTCCATCACCAAAAAAATCTCCTCACCAGAATTTCATCACTACAGTCCATGTCGACTGCCACTATGACCATCTTGGACAGTGCAGGATCCAGGGGGAATTCAACCATTTGTCTTCCTAGAGTGGTCAAGCTTCCTGTGTTATCCAATGCACCAAGAATCCACAACTGATACATCGAGTTTAGAATATTCTCCTATATCAAATAATTAAACAAAGTTAAGAAATGAAGAATTTTAAGCATTTCATGAATATGTTACTAGCAAGTATTTTCAAGATTCACGAAACTTGAAGCCGAGGAGTCACCTTCTAGAATTAGTAAATATGACCACTACCTTTGGATAATATTCATATTTATTAGTTGTTATTACTTGACTTAAATCCTTAATCAGAATTTCATGATTCCTAATGAAAAAAGAACGACCAAGAACTTTCACATCATCTGGAGCATCGTTCCATATTAAGTCGGTATGATCTTGGCCTTTCTTCAAAATTCGTTTCTGAAGAAATTTAAACATTGATAGGACTTTCTCTTCCATCCTTACGATGTCGGTAAACTGCGACGCATAGCTGAGTATCCTAATCAGAGTCAAAGGCTTTCATTTGGTTAATTAACACCACAGCAACCAGAGATACCCACCGGCTTCATTAAAGCCACAAGGTTCGTGAAAGGAATTATCTTAGCTAGTTTTTAACAAAAAACGTTTGGTCGCTAACGATCGTCTTCAAAATTTACCCTTTTCGAATCTTCTGTTGTTTTTCAAAACGTAACGCAGAGCCCTTTAAATTGCGTTCATTAAGATCACTTCAATACGTCAAAAGAAAGCATTGTAATTATACCTTGTTTCACGTATAAAAGTACACAATAAAAGCACGAAGTCTGTCCTCTGGAACAACAACCTTTAAGTGAGTATTTTCTAAATACTGGTATTCTTACCTGGGGAGGGGGGTCCATGAAGTGAAACTCTAAAAGATTCTGTACTCCCAGTGATTTTAGGAGCAGCACCACGTTGGACAGGTTTGTGCGCTGAATCTCAGGTACAGTTGTGGTTAACAACTCGTTCTTGTAGTTGTTCTCAGTGAAAAGCCTGAAGCACTGTCTGTGTTTGGTGTAAGAGATATGTAGTATAAGAAAACTATTTTCTTTAAAATATAATGATAAAGAATCCGAAATTGGATAACATTCTATGATGACGATGATAACGATGATGACAATCGTGATGACGAAGATGATGATGATGATGACGACAATGATGATTGCAATTTTAATGATGACAAGTGACAACAATCATATTTATGACGACAATGATGTTGGCGATGATGATGATAAAGATGATGACAAATATGATAAAGATGGCGATGATGGTGATGATGGTGATAACGATGATGATGACGAAAACAATAATAAAGATAACGATAGAGATGGCAACGGTGATGGCGATAAAAATGATACTAATAGTGATGCTGATGACAATTTTTACTCACCCAGGGCCTGTCCTTCCTGCACGACCTGAACGCTGGTTTGCATTTGCCTTGGGATTCAATAAAAAACATAACAGAATTTAGAAATAAATAAATTAATATTTCTATCTTGAAAGCTCAAGTTTAAAAGTAAATTGCAACATTTAATGTATTATAAGCCTTTGCTGGAGTAAAAAAAATCCCATGCTTCTATGGCTGGTCAACGGTCGAAATAATTCATTACAAATATTGTAAAACAATAATATTCCACTACAATCGAGATGGCTGCGTGGTTGGCGCAGTTGGTAAGATCTATGCCTTCCAACCACAAGGTCCCAGGTTCGATTCTTCAGCTGTACCGAAAATTGAATATTTGTGTGACCTTCTTTTCCGCCAAAGCTTACTCAGTTTTCCCTTCTTATGAGGTCGGTTTCGCTTCGGCTGGGAGCTAACCTGCAATGGATTAGTGTCCCATCCAGGGGGAGTCAATGACTCTCATCCGCTTAACACTACAGAAACTGGAGATAAGCGCCGGCCCAATGGGCAACTAGGCTCGTATAAGGATTTAGCTGCCTAGCACAATCGACCTGGTCCCAACCTGGCTTCAAAACTTAGTTAGTAATTGCGCTGCACTGGTATCGCAGAGATCACAGATTCGAATCACGTGGTAGGTTAGGTTTCTTTAAGTCATTTTTCATAACGTCATTGACGTCTTCCTTATAACTATGTCATAATTAGTAATCTCGACATTCGATGAACAAATACTCTTTCTGTTACAAGGGGAAAAGAGGAAAACTCTTCAGAGCTAAGCGCTTGGAACTCGAACAACATAAAAAATCTTCATGCATGGGACTTTACAAGTCTTACCTGGCTAATTGGGAAAACCTGTAGAGCATCCATGCCAATCTTTGGATTGAACACCTTAAGTTTGCAGTAACCAGAGTCGATTACAAACATTATTCCATCAACTGCAAAGTAAAAGAACATGTGAGAAAGAAGAGACTCGAAATCACACAGATCATTGAAGAATAATTGCGTTTGACTTCAGGAAAATGCAACTTAAACTGGACGTCAGGTTTTGGAACGAACGCTGAGAAGAAAAAATTTCGATTTTGAGGTTGAAGGGTCGAATTTTTCTAGCCATCTTGGACCAGGCGCGAAGAGACTCTCAGGAATGCGAATTTCTCTCGCCATCTTGGATCAGGCGCGAAGAGACTCTCGGGAATGCGAATTTTTCTCGCCATCTTGGATCAGGCGCGAAGAGACTCTCGGGAATGCAAATTTCTCTCGCCATCTTGGATCAGGTGCGAAGAAACTCTCGGGAATGCAAATTTCTCTCGCCCTCTTGGATCAGGCGCGAAGAGACTCTCGGGAATGCGAATTTTTCTCGCCACCTTGGATCAGACGCGAAGAGACTCTCGGGCATGCAAATTTCTCTCGCCATCTTGACTCAGGCGCGAAGAGACTCTCGGAAATGCGAATTTCGCTCGCCATCTTGGATTAGGCGCAGAAAGATTCTCGGGAATGCCTCAATGCGGGCGCATGCTTTTTCTTCAACGTTCAACGAACGGAATTGATGAAAACAATTTTACATTACTTCATTAAATTAATTAAAAGAGGCTTAATAACCATGAAGTTTTGTACTACTTCTGAACCGTACTGAGAATCCGATATGCAAGCTGCAAAAATGCAAATATGGCGTGTGTTACCTTCATGTCAGAGGACAGAGAATTCGCTAGAAAACAAACGATTTGATCATTGAATTATTCCAACGCAAATACTAATTACTGATTACTCCTAGTCCTATAATATTATTTTAGATTGATAGAAAATTTTGTAGACTGACCTGTCAGAGATGTTTCGGCGATGTTGGTTGCCACAACACACTTCCTTACTCCATCAGGTGCTTTTTGGAATATCTTGGCTTGGAGGTCAGATGGCAGCTGAGAGTAAATTGGTAACACAGCTAAAGGAGGCGCTCCTTCTACTTCATCCAGTCGTTCTAAAAGGTACAGAGATGCAATACAATGTGTTGAAGAAAGGTCACACAGGAGATTGACTTACAAGCTTAGTTGCTCTTGAAGCCTGCCTGGTTTCTGTAGTGTTAAAGAGATGAGAGTCTTTGACTCCCCCTGGATGGGACACTAATATATTGCAGGTTAGCTCCAAGCAACCTACAGTAGCTGAAACATGTTAATCTTTCTGCGGACAAAAAGCTGAGTCGATTTTTGTGAAAAGAACGTCACACAATTATCAAATTCCGAAACTTCCGTATTTGGAATAGCGATCTTGTAACTAGAGGGCAGAATTATTACCAACTGTGCAACCTACACTGCAGGATTGAATTGAACCAAGGATCTATTGTTTGCAGGTTAGGGCTATTCCTATTGCCATACATGCATAAATGTTGTGGTAGTTTATGTCTACCAGCTTTACGCTGGTCTCTATGTTTTTTTTTTTTGTACAGGGCTTGACATAAACGGTGGCCCGATGGCCCGAAGACATTTTTTGCCCTTTCGGGTTGAAAATTGGTGGCCCAGTGGGGCTAATAACTTTTTCTGAAAGTAAGTTTTTAAGATCTGTCATTAATTAAAATTATGGATGGTAGAAGGCAAAAATAGCGTGCAAAAACCACTGATTTCTGTCAAAGGCAACTACATAAAACGAATGAAAGAAAGTTGGGCCTTTACATTTGGAATTTTATTGGCCCCGTAGGCCTTTAACTCAAAATGTGTAATGTCAAGCCGTGCTGTAATATCACTGTTTAAATAAATTTAGGAAACGAATGACGTATTGCCCATGGCGTACCTGCTACAAGATCACACGTGACTTCGATATCTTCCTGGCCTGGCATAAACACCAGCAAATCACCTGCAGTGAAAAATATAGTAAGCATTATAACTATTACTATTATAATTAAGATGCATTATCAATTATGATTGCCAACAATACCTTTCGAGGGAGTAAGGTGTATCTGCAGTATCTGTTTAACAGCACTATCAACATAATCTTCAACCACGTTACGACTGAAAAAGATATCCACAGGGAAAGTTCTTCCAGGAATCTGCAATCAGTGACGAGATGAATATGACTCACTGAGTTGAACTAATAAACTAGTAGGGTATTTACTGTATCTTTAATGCTTATTATTTACCATACTTTTGTCAAGGTGTGCACGTGACAAGTAAAACCGTAAAGCTAAGCTACAGATAGATAAACCCTATACGAGCAAAGTGGAGCCGGCGGTTATCTCCTGTTTTTGTAACGTTCACCAGATGAGAGAGTCTGTTTTCCCCTGGACGGGGCACTAATCAATCGCAGGTAAGCTCCAAGCATAAGCTGGAACTCATTAACCGACCTCATAAGGAGAAAGCTGAGTAAGCTTTAGCGAAAAAGGTCTAACAAATATTTAAATTTCGGCAGAGCCAGTAATCGAACCTGGAACCTTGAGGTTGGAAGTCAGAGATCTTAAAACTGAGCCAATCACACCGCCGTAAAAAGGTTCAATTTATATTTGCGATTCAGGCAATATTTTCAAAAATATTTTGCTCGTCCGAAGCAAAAATAATTCGCCTTTTTGCGAACGAATAGATTGTTGTTAAAGTTGCCACATCACAAAATTAAAGTTGTTAAAATTAACGCCCTAAGAAAATTCCTGCGTCACAAAATTAGCACGAATTTTTGCGTAGGCAGCTCTTACTGACCTTATAAACTGGAACATTTCCAAAGAATTCAGCGAATTTGTCTGCGTCCATAGTGGCTGAAGTAACGATGAGTTTCAGATCTCTGCGTCGAGCTACGACCTCTCTCAGGAGTCCAAACAAGACATCAGTGTTAAGTGAGCGTTCATGAGCCTCATCCATGATGATTACACTGTAATGGTCCAGATCTGACTCGCGCAGAGACTCTCGAAGGAGAATACCATCTGTCATGTACTTTATAATGGTTTTCTGAAAAAAAACAAACAAGAGAAACAGAAAGTTGAAAAGATCTTTCACGAGTGCGGCCTTTTTCTTCAAGCTTCCTTGTAATATATTGTTTAATACTGAACTATCAATAAAAAAAAACATCGATGAAAACAATAAAATTATCAGCAGGGATTGAACTAAGGCTTTTCGAGGCCTATCGGCATTGTAACTAAATTTTTTAGGAGCCTGAAAAAAAAATCTAGGAGCCTATTTTGCATTACTAGTAACTTATATTCATCAAGTCTAGTTTGAAGGTTTCTAGAGCAAGAAAGTATTTACTATTTTGCCCCTTGTTTTTATTGTTTTCTGCAATTAAGTGCTGTTTCTCTGATGTTTTCTTTTTTCATTCGGTACTGAAATTCCCTCAATATATATGCGTTATTGAACAAGCGTGAGGTCAAGATGGCTGGATACTGGCCAAGTTCTTTTTTTGCGTTATTATGGACCGAGACGAAGTCGAGGTCCCTGAAAATGCAAAAAAAGGAACGAGGCCAATATCCAGCTATCCTGACCGAACAAGCTTGTTCAATAAAGGATTTATTATATGGCCAAAGAATTTCTCTTTACTACTGCAAATCCCGAGCGGGCAAGATATGCAACCAATCAGAACACAGAATTAGCTTTATCTTGCCCGCTCAGCGAGCCTGCCATATAATAAGTTTCAATATTAGAAAAAAATTTCAAACCATAAAAGCGTATCATTTTCTTTCAGATTGATTCACTGAAAAATAAAAAAAAAACAGACAACTTTATGGTACGACTTGAAATGAAAAAATAAAAAATAGTGTGAATTCTAGTTCAGTTTTTTACACATCATTTGGGCTAATGAATATCTTTATAACGTACCTCTGATGTGACATCTTCAAATCGTATGGCATATCCCACTTCATCTCCCAGGTGTGCTCCCATCTCTTCACTGACACGCTTTGCGACTGACATTGCGGCGACCCTCCGAGGTTGAGTACAGCCAATCATTCCGTAGTTTGTGTAGCCATCTTCGTGCATATACTTCATATAATTGTAGAGTAAAGAAACAGAAAAAGTTAGAATTTGAATCCTAATGTAACCTTCTGAATGGGCCTACCGAATTATATTCCAAGCCTAGTGGATCATTGGAGTCAGCCCTTATCTGTGGATTCTGAAGTGATAATTCTTCAGGGCAAGGGATGCACTTAGTTTCTCTAAAAGGTGGTCAAGTCCCACAAGAAGGCAGCCCACTTGTTGATGGACAGCAGAAGAAATTCCTGTGGTAAGATGGGCAAGTAGCTTTCTAGAGACAAAGACGCCAAAACTTACTGAAAAAAAGTGTATGTCTCTCAATGAAACTGAAAAGCGTAAGAGCAAAATTTAATATTTCTCAGAAACGTTGTTTGTTTGCTTTAATAGTTTCAAATTTAGAGAAAGGAGTTTCATCGTTCAGTAAAAGGTTCTCTGAAGTGTCAAATTCACAAGTTTAGAGCCAGAAAAATGGACCATGAACCGGCTATCAAATACATCCCTGCAGAGGTCTTGACTCCCCCTGGACAGGACACTAATCTACCACAGGTTTGCTCCCAGGAGAACAAGATGAAAGCTGTGTTAGTTTTAGTAGAAGAGAAAGTCACACAAATGTTCAAATCTTGGCAGAGTTAGGGCTGGAAGGCAGAGATCTTTCTGCAACAAATACACTGTCATTCCATCTTAATAAAGTATTCTCTTATTGAAATGTAAGAAAAATAAACAAATAAATACTGGCTTATTTTCGACTCTCCTTGCAGTATAAAAGTTCAATATTTTTGTAATCTAACCTGTGTTAACTGAGTAGTTTTACCAGATCCTGTCTCTCCAACAATGATCACCACTTGGTTGTCCCGAACAATTTTCAGTAACTGCAACAAGACAAATGTTGCAATAAATCTAATTAACAACATTTTTTCCTGCAGCTATAAAAATGATTAAATAAAATTGACCATTTTTTAATGCATCCTCAATATGAATGCTACTGGTGTGAGACTGACAGTACATACAGAACAACATACTTGATCCATATCCTTCGAAATTAGTATTTAAGCCTCCTCCATACTGAAACACAAATGAAGGGGCTAGAAAAAGGATAAAAATATGTTTAATAATCTATTTTCAATATTCCATGTATTTCAGTTTTTAAATACCTAGACCACACCTCTTGTCTTGCAGCAAATATTGGCAGATAGTGCCGTTGTTCTGTGATAGATTTTTGTAAAGCAAAATCGCTGCTTGCTTCAGATTTGTCTTTCATATGCTCTGCAAACTTCTGGTTCTCCTTAAAGTTTTCGCCTTCACCTTCAGACTCCTAAAACCAAATGAGAGACAATATAAATCTAAATTATTTCCAATCCAAATTAAAAATCCCAGGGCTTGTCATTGGAAAATTCTAGAAGAGTGAAAAAAAGCTCGCCTAAACTATTGAGATGAGTGATTTTTCCCATTGAGTAAGTGGTTAAAAAACACCTGAAATAGCACCACTTCACATCCTAATGTTTCTCTCTTATATCCTATAGATTCTCACACTCTTTAAACAAAAGTGATATTAACTCAAATGTACTAGTTAGGAAAGAAAGACAGTACTGTAGCAAAATTAAATGTGAATAGTAACGTTATTATAGATGCTAAATGAATATGGCATTCTTCAAATCTTAAAAGACAAATCTCAAAAAGTAACTTCTTTTGTATTCTCTGATGAGGCGAGTGATTTTTGTGGGGAGGTGAGTGATTTGCATCGCTCTTCTCAGATCAGTTTTGCACAAGTGGTGGTGAGCGAGAGCGACTGCTTGCCTCAAATGGCAAAGTCTGAAATCCCAAGAAAAAGTATTCACAAACATTCCTAGCATTATCTGAATAGTTCAAAAATAGTCTCATAACAACAACAACCAAGCATCATCACTAACTATAGTACTGTCCATGTTTTTCTAACTCAGCCTCCTGATCTAACAAAGATTCTTATAAATGCCAAGAATTTTTTTTCTGTATATAACAGTGGTGCATCATAGATGATATTGAATTCAGTTTGAATTAAAGTTGAGAACAAAAATCTAAAGTTGACAGCTCCAGAAGCCCAGCATTTGACACCTTATCCACAAGTTTAACTTCACACATTGTCTGATTATGCACCTTTCCACACTCCCAAACTGCACTAACTCCTTAACCCTGAAGTCAGTCAGTTCCAAGGTTTTGAAGCAGTACAAAAAATATAATTTGAGATGAAAAGAGAAGGAAAAATGGCAAGTTTACCCATACCTTTTCCTCTTGGTTTTTAATACCAAGGATGTTTCCCAGTTTGGTACCAGCCAGTTCCCAGTGCTTGTGTTGTGATTTCTTGGCCTCTTTTTGCTCCCTATGCTGACGCACAACCTGACAGCCCTTCCTGGACACAATAGCCATATCGGATGTGGGATCCTGTGAAACAACCCAAAGTTACACTATGCTTCATTGCAGAATTTAGCTAAAAGTTACAATCTAATTCAGGGATGGTAGCAATACTATACACCTTAGCCTCTTACAATATTGACAATTATGACAGAATATTTCAGCCTTAATGAATAGCTTTGGTAAAAACTGTTGAGGTGTGTCTATGAGTAGGAAAAACATGTGATTTAATCAACTCTAAAGTGAAATGTTTTGGGCGGACGTGGTTGGTGCAGTTGGTAAGATCTCTGATTTCCAACCACAAGGTCCCCAGTTCGATCCCCGCAGTTTGCAGAGATTTTCAAATATTTGTGTGACCTTCTTTTCTGCCTAAGCCAACTCAGCTTTCCATCCTTCCAGGGTAGGTAAATGAGTACCAGCATTTGCTGGGAGCTAACCTGCGATGGATTAGTGTCCCGTCCAGGGGAAGTCTACGACTCTCATCCGCTTAACACTACAGAAACTGGAGATATTAGCGCCGGCTCCATGGGCCACTAGGCTCGTAAAAGATTTAGCAAAGTGAAATGTTTAACCATTGCTATAACTAGAGAGGAAAGCTAAGCAGCAGTTTCCTGCATCTACTGTACTCTCTCTCTCTCATCTTTTTAAGCCGATTAGGCACATGAGGCCAGAAACATTACAGTGATGATTAAACATTTCAGTCTAGAGTTGATGTAACAATGTTTTCTTATAACCTTGATGGGTATAACTGGTTCTGGCTGCTTGGTGAAGACAATTCTACCATCTAGGAATGGTGGCACAATATTATGAACTAACAGATGAACTTTGGCTTCATTTTCTTCCTCGAAATCTTCATCGACATCCAGTTTCTGTACAACTCCACTTGTTAACATCCTATTTGTCTCCCACATCTCGTTATCCTAACATGAGGTAAAATAATCTTATGTTAATGAATTAGTGCTGTACTACACTGTTAAACAAACATAACATAAAATTGTCATTACTACATTTTGTGTAATTTAACATCATAGATAATTGTAATCAAAAATCCTTATGGAATCATACCTTGTTTATCTGCCTCTGCTGTGCTGAAATTCGTTTTACTTGTTTCTTATTGAGAATTTCTTCCTTCTTTTTTGTATACTCTTCACTGACATTAGCAAATGGGTTGTGCGTCTCATCATAGCCACTGTCCATATCATACCAAGCTCTGTCAATTCTCTGAACAAATGCAAGTGAAAGAAATCAAGTCCTGTATTAAAGATCATCCAAAAAATGCAAAAAAAAGAAATGCAATGCATCTGCTGGGATGCATGCTTATTGGTCCTTCTAAAATCAAAGTGTTTTTTTGGTCTGAATGAAAATTAAGGAGATCGGAGTCCAAGGACCATCAGTGTTCATATCTAGATGAATCACTGAAAGTGGTTTATTGATCCACATAATATTATTACGATTACAGACATGCATAAACCCTTTTTTATACAGTTAATACCTTAAGCTGACATATTAAATAGATCGCTGCCCTTACTGTATTTAACTCATTCAATAATCTAAGAAATAGTTCATCGTCAGCCACCATAAATTCAAGTTATTATATGGCTAGATAGTTCCCTGCAATCTTATTGGCTGCTGGGAGGGCAAGATTTCCCTGTAATGACTGTTCATTATGAGACTTTTTAAATTTTTTTTTTTGACATTTACTTTTGACTGTTCATTTTTGAAGAAATCATTTTTGCCTGTTTTTCGTGATGACTGCCAATTTGGCTGAGTAAACATCATTTGAAATTAATGTGCATGCGCAAGCAGATATGGAAATTAACTTCCATTGTTTTTTTGTTTTCTTCCAAAAATAGACTAAAGGACACATAATAAATAACTTATTAACCTTGTCCGTTTGATCATTACAGGGAAATCTCAAACCTCTGTCTTGCTGTACGTAATGACCTCGCTATTGCTCGTTCATTACAAAAAGGCCTCAGTCTGAGATTTCCCTGTAATGACCTCACTCTCGGTTAATAAGTAGTATATATACAATAATACAATTCTTGCCTTTTGCTCCTCTTCCCACTCTCCTCTGTCATCCTCCGACACATCAGGCTCTTCATTATCTTCACTGTCATCACTAGCTCCTTGCTTTCCTCCTGTATTAGAATAAATATCAAACATTATCTTCCAGCTGTCAACATTACTTTCATCATCATCACCATTGCCATCATATCATCCATGTGACCAACATCATCATCATTACCTTGAATTCATAATATTTTAACTAATTTTCATAATTTTTCATAACTATTATAATCACCATCATCATCACAATAATCCTTCTTCAGAGATTTTCTAGTTGCACTTTATTCAAATCCTTATCATCATAATCATCACTTCATAATTTTTTCCATCATCATCACCAACACCATCATATCATCCTTGTCACCATCATCATCATCACCATCATCACCATCACCATCACCATCATCATCAACATCATCATCATTATCATCATCATCATCACCAACACCAACATATCATCCTTGTCACCATCGTCATCATCACCTTGAATTCATAATTATTATCATCACCATCATCACCATAATCATCATCACCATCACCATCATCATCATTATCATCATCATCATCACCTGATCGCTATCATCATCATCACTATCATCCTTCTTCAAAGATGGCTTAGCTTCCTTTCATTTTTATATAATTTTCTCCAAAAGCTTAAAGTTTACTGTCAGTAACATTTTCTTTTCCTATTTATACCAATACTCTAAAAAACAAATATAGTTAATGCAAAGTGTAAAAGGAAAAAATGATTTGGTTTCAAAGTTGTGATCTATTAAATGCAAAATTCTTAAATTTTGTTCACACAACAAGCAAACAAGTTTGACAAGTTTAGGCAAATCTTATTTTGTTGACAGCAAAAAAAGTTCACTTACTTCTGCCCTTAGAGAACCTTGGAGTAGCCCCTGTCTTTCTTCGATCATCTGCCCACTCATTGTACTTGTGTGTAGGTGTGAACCTTGGTGTATCTTCTCCACGCAATCTTAAATTATAAAATATGAGCATGTTCTGAGTAATTTGTTTAAAAAATAAAGGACAAAACCTAAAACTATTTTAAAATTTCTATTTTTTTGATCAAAGAAATCATTATTGAGATAGGTAAAAAAAACTAAAAGTGACAGAAAAATAAAAACATTTTCAATGTTTCAAAATTTCAATGAGTTACAATATTTATGGCGATAATCATACATTCAGTTGTCTAATATTTCTGTTAAATGTTAAGCCCCCATTCCCCTCACCTCCTCTCACTGCGGGCTTCATCTGTCACAGATCTAGCTGGCGATGGTAAGTCCCAAGCTTTTGATCTCAAAGGTGTCATTTCTTCATCATCCCAACTGCTCCGTGATGGAGTTTTTATGTCTATATCCATTGGACAAAAAATAAATGTTTAAGTCTTGAGATTATTTTTATGAGGTCTAATTAGCAATCCAAAAAAATATCTAACATTTACTAAGTGTTTTGCCTCACTATTTCAAACTACAGATTTCAAACAATTATTTAGAAAAAGTATATTTAAATATTAAGCTAAGTTATGTTTAAAATGTCTTAGGCTTAAAAAGATGCACTGTTGTGAAAATCCCTTGCATATGTTAACCCTTTCATCCCCAGGCAGTTTATCAAGGTCTAACTTCTCCTTACATAACTCAAGCAAAATAGTATAACTCGTAATGAGAAACTTGGAATTGATCAAGTGGAATAAGCTGTGGAAGTTGAAAAGCGAAATTCTCCCAAACTACTTCTACACAAAGTATGGAACTCAGTTGGGAGAATTTGCCAACACGCCATTTGTCGTATTTGGGGATTAAAGGGTTAAGGGGGGTTAAATATCACACTGTATATAACTTAGCTAATTATTTATGTTTATCTATTGAGAGTGGAAATACTAGCACTGATGCACTGAATGATGGTAGGAAAATGGAGAAATGGGAAGAAAAAAAGCCCAGGGGGGTACTCAAAGTATATGTGATGGGGGGGGTTCGACATATTTTTTTTTTGGGTTAAAAATTTACACGCTTGGTATTTTTTTGGGTCAGAGATAGTTCACATATTTTTTTAGGTTTTAAAAAAATACACCTATTTTTTGGGTCACATCTCTGAGCCAACTTCAACAATCTGATGAAAGAGGTATGCTGATATAGTGTCAGAATAAGGACCTGTCTGTAAATGTCGAGCAGAAGGGAGGATAAAGAGACATTAACGGACATACTAATTTCATTAGCCTATTCATGCAAAATCACACATTAAAAAGTTCTGTTTGATTGAATAAATCAGTATTGAGGTATTTAAGTCTTGTATTTTTTTGGGTCTAAAATTTCAGGCTCGTGGATTTTTTTTGGGTTTGCAATATGAAGCTCTGTCAGACCCCCCATCATGTATAATTCGAGTACCCCCCTGGGAAAAAAGAGACAGGAAGGTGAGAAGAGCAATAGGAGCAAACACTATCCCCCCTAATGTTTCTCTGCAAGCTAGGATAATTTGAGCAACCAATGGTACAAAGCCCTTAACAATCACCAGAAATAGAGATTTTTGCAACCAGGGCCTATTGAAAATAGACTTCAAGTTCCCTAACCAATCACAATACAATATTTCAAATAGCCTGTTAGCTGGATAACAATAAAACAAATTATACAAGAATTAAGGGCCAGGGTAACTGGTCTGCAGTCAAGAATATTATTGCCATTGTGTGGCATTTTCGCTATTGTTTTTTTTTAGGTATCCTGTACTCAGTTCTAGTTGTCAAATGTGTATTTAACTAAAATACCTAAGTTTCAAAATTATTCTGTAAATAACTGAGTACAAATAAAATTTTGTTGTTGTTGTTGTTGTTGATTGCAAAGTTTACATACTGGTCCTTATTATCTATGGTGCATGCAGTCCTGAGATCTATTCAATTTTGAATTGATTTTTGAGTTTTACGAGATGGTTCAAGCACTGGGTTTGTAGTGTTGAAACTCTAAGAATCTAAGTCAAGGTTTGGGTCAACATTATATTTCTTTAATAATAATAATAATAGCAATAATAATAATAATAATAATAATAATAATAATAATAATAATAATAATGATGACTTTATTTAGGTGTCAATTTATTTAGCTGGCCATAGGCCTACTAACTGGAGACACCATCTTTACCACTCAAAGGTGGACAGAGACGTTTGACATAACAGACACACATATTAAACACACAGATGTCTCTGAGGGCCTATGGTTTAAACTATTCCTTATCTGAGAAGACACGAAAGTCTAACCATATTTTTGCAGATGTAAGAGCAAAGGCAGCACATTCTCCTCAATTATTTTAAGACCCTGAGTGTTGGTCCGGCCGGGAATCAAACCCAAGTTCCAGGGTAACTATTTGCAATGCATTGAATTGTTGACTTCAAGTATAATCAATGCTGGGAATAGTACAAAATTTTTCAAACTGCACATTGTTTAATGATCTTACCCCTTGATTTGTAGTGTGGTGTAGAAGGTTCATCAACTGCTCTACGGCTACTACGACTAGGTGTCTCCTCCCATTCATTTCTTCTTGATTCTCTATTGCTTCGATCCCTTCTCCTATCACTGTATTTATCTCTCTCACCATAACTGTCCCGTGACCTTTCACCATCATCATAATATTTACCTCTTTTCGTTTTATAACTGTCACTGTAATATTTCTCTGCTCTTTCGTAGTCCCGCTGTCTCCCTTTTCTGCTTTCGGCATAAACGCCTCCTTTCCGACTTTCTCTGTCACGATCAAGCCTCCGAAGTTGTTTCTCCCTCGCCTCTTCACTTACTCCTCCTGTGTGAGAGGGTGTCTCGGCTTGCTGTGAACGATAATGTCTATTTCTACTACTTGAAGAATGCATTCTACTTCCGGAGCTAAAACGCTCTTTATACTCATCATCGTAATCGTGGTTGCCATTATCACTTTTCCAATCCCTTTTCTCTCGCTTAGAATTCTTTGCTTGTTCCCTTTCTAGTTCTTCCTTTTGCTTTCTTTTTTCCTCTGCAAGTTTTTGCAATCCAAGAACGCTTGCAGTTGGCGTTTTAAACACATGTTTGCTTCCAGCTTTCTTGACAAGTCCTCCTACCGTTTCGTTTGAACCTTCGAGCCGATCAACAGATCCTTCAAATCCCAATGACGCCATAACGAGATATGATACTAATTAACACCACTGCCAGAGTCATTCCATGAAACTTTGGGAAAACCTAAACCATTTTCGGTCAAACTAGAAAAAGAATTTGCGGCGATTTGCTACGTGCAGATGACGTTGAACGTAACTTGACTGTGAACTTTAAATCTCCCAGTCTTCCAGATTAGCGTTTATGTCTAAGTCTGAGCACAAAGAGGTGAGTTCTGATCTTTTAACGATCAGCAAATCATAAGGCAAGAGTTCTCTTTGCTGGAATTTTAAGAAACGAGTTTTTTAAACAACATCTTGTTCGCCATTTTGTTTTGTTTTATGCTTTGCGCATGATTGTTAGTATAACTAGAAAACTGCTGTCCTAGTTCTCAACTGACTGCAGTAATGACAAGCCAAAAAATGCACACAGGTAGCCCAGAACGTAATAAAAGTTACCACATACAACTCCAGCGCCGTGCCGCCCGGTTTCTTCGAGGTTGGGTCGAGCATGGCATCTCCAGGGCAAAATAATTGGTCAAAATACCCACCTGGGGAACTAGTAAAGGTGGTGAAATGTCCTTCAAACCTTATAAAAATGATAAATAAATACTTCAAGCAGGGAGTGATTGCCCAACCTCCCTAGCCAGGGGGCTAATGTTGTTGACAGCACAGATTTTGGCAGGAAAGTTGATTCAATGGAGGGAGGAAAACCGGAGATCCCAGAGAAAAACTTGACAAATCTCAGCCCACATGCGAATTGCAGGATTTAAACTTGGGCCCATATTAGTGGGAGGCACGAGTGATAAGCAAATGATCATGATGATCAGCCTGAAAGAGCACATGAACTTGTTCCAACACACCACAACCTGAACTGTTCTGAGTCTTAGCTTGCAAAATTGACAAAAACAAGTATTTTTCTGCAACAAACCAGAAGACTACAATACAGTATTTATTTAAAAAACTAGCAACATGAATAGAATAAAAATTGTCCAGAACAAAACAAATTATTTACAATGGGAATATAAATAGCTTTTTCCAAAAAAGGTTTTGGGTTTTCATATTTGGCAGTGCCGTATTTATTTAGCACATTTCCTCTTTCCTAAGTTAAGGACTATGATCATAGAATTTTTAGATATTGATAAAGTTTGTATTTTATTAAAAAAAGTTGATCACATATTCTAAATACCACATTCCAGTGTGTAAAAGGAAGAACAAACCAGTAATGTGGTTTTTACTGACCTACAGCCCCCTGTATCAAAACAGTTGTAGTTTCTTTTGGTGTACAGTGTAAGTAAATTTTTAAGATTAAGCCTTTCTAGCAGAAACAAAGACAAAAAAAAGTCTCAAACAACAATTTATTTCTTTTCACAAAAATTTTGTTTACAGTTATTTCTGTTCCTTCTTTAACTTCCTCACCTCAGCTTTCAGGATTCGGTTTTTCTGAAGAAAAACAAATACGATACAAATAAAATATTAAAACAAATACAAATACAATATTAAAACCCCAGATATATTGTACCATTCTTCAAACAACTTACCAGTATTTCTTCATAAACAAACATTGAACCAAAGGTTATTGGATAACCTAATTTAAATGAACAAAACTGACCAATAACATTTAACACTACTCATCTAACAGCCAATCAAATCACAGCTACACTGGCCAATCATGCAATAATGCATGGTATATTGCAGCTAATAAACTAACATTCTTTTGAGTCTGACTATGACTAATGCAATAATTAGGTCACTTGCATTTAAATTTTCCTGCAAAAAAAAATTTTAAAGTTTTTGGTGGAAATAATACATGGTATATTACTTTACAGATAAGCACCAAATAGTCACAACTGCAAACTCGAATGTAATTTACCAAGTGCAAATCAAATCAAGAAGGCAGTTCAGTTGTGGTTCGATGTTGGAAAACTGTTACAAGATTACACTGAAGTTCATTATTTCAGCATGCAAAAATAGACACATTATGCAAAAGAAGTCTTTTGATACTTTTTAATGCTAATTTTAAAAGTATTTATAAATTATAATATTTATGATTAACACATAAAACTTATCTATATTTTAAAAAATTTTGTCACAAATTTTGGCTGCATAGACTGCTATCTTTTTCCTTATTTTCATACACTTGAGAAAGGCAGCAGTCTGCATAGCCAAAAATTTGTAACAACAGTTTTAAAACATAGATCAGTTTTATGCTTTTATCATAAATATGTCTTCTACTGATTGCCCTAAATACATAAATTATAATAACTATGGCCTTTTTGGAAATGGGCAAAATGCAAGAGGAAATGGCTCATTCAGATCCTGCTATTTTTCAACTTGTTTCAGCAGAATTCTGTGGGGGAGGGACGAGAGACGAAGGGACAAGTACCTTTTGTTTGAGGCATTTTAGCTTGAAGCGATCAAAGTCATTGAGAGTAGCCCTCTTCTTGCGTGCACTCAACTTCTTTGCCCAGGATGTCTTTTCCCAGTTCTCAAGAACTTTTGCATTTTCAAATGCCTTCTTTACTGGTCCACTCTTGGCTGATGGTCCAAGCTTAATCTTGAAGTCAGTCAGGGACAAATGCTTCAAATTGATTGCTCGACGGCAAACACTAGTACAGGGACCATCAACAAGGGCCTGTCATAAGGGGTTAAACAAAATAACAGTGATAAATTATGTCTGGCCAAAGCATTTTAATGAAAACAAACTTAATTGAAAGTTGTATAAAAATATTATTCATGTTTGACCCTTTGGTGAAAAACAGAGAATGCTTTCTGTTGTTTCGGATGTTGGTCCTACATTGGACAAGTTAGACAAATTATTTTGAATATTTAAAATGTTTAAAACAATGCTAAAATACATTTTGCTAAAACCAAAAGAAACAACTAAGAATGGGATATTTAAAAATCTTAAAATAGATTCAGTTAACTCTATCTAAGCAGACACCCATCCAAGGCAGACACTTCACTAAGATAGACTATGAATCAGGTCCAGACCATTTCAGTAATGATTGTTCTTTGAATAAACTCTCTTTAAGTAGACAGCTCTAAGGCAGAAAATAAGTTTGATTCAAGAGTGTACATTTTTGAGGTTGTTCATTATACGAATAACGATAATAGTATTTTAAATAATAACAGATCTATTAGTAGCAGTGATATTTCAATAGTCTTATCTAGTTTTGAACAATTATCTGATTCTTTTATTTTCTTAATCATATCTAATATTAAACTTTTTCTACCAGCAACATTATGAACAGAAATGTTGAGTAAGAAACAAAATCGTCTCCAAAGAAAAATTTAACTTCGATTAGTAAGTGCGATCAGGTCAACCTAGGGTAAAACTAGCAAGTTTTTTGTTGTTAAAATGTTCAAAACAAAAAAAATAAACATTTCTGCGGCTGCTGAAACAAAATTTTATAGAAAAACAACAATGTAACATTTATATCGAATAATTTCTCTTACCCGATTTTGGTCGATAATGTCTACGATCACACAAAGTTTGCCTTCATCGGCGCCATCATTGATCAGTGCCACTCGGCCAATCTCAACAAAACGCTTATAAACCTGAAGAATAAATATGACAATCCTAAGCACGGGAAAACAACAATATACAAAGATCTGGAGGATAAATTTAACCTATACACACACGTGCACCCACCATTTTGGATTTGGATGTAAAGAGAGAGAAGACTTGGATTGCAGTTAAGTTCCCGGATATTGCGACGCGCGGGGTAGCATGGGAGACTAGTGCCAGTCTCTTGCTCAACCGAGAAAAAAGTTTTTGCGGTCTTTTCAACAAAATTTCGCTTTTACACACCCCAGGGGGGGTACTCGAAGTATACGTGACGGGGGTCAGACGTATTTTTTTGGGTTGAAAACTTACACGCTCGGTATTTTTTTGGGTCAAGAGATCGGTCGTGTATTCT
The DNA here is from genome assembly GCA_025447995.2 of Isaurus tuberculatus. Taxonomy (NCBI): domain Eukaryota; kingdom Metazoa; phylum Cnidaria; class Anthozoa; order Zoantharia; family Zoanthidae; genus Isaurus; species Isaurus tuberculatus. The sequence goes on along the minus strand of JAOEHV020247573.1, from coordinate 5,809 downwards.
TTTACGTCTTAAAAAAATACGCATATTTTTTGAGTCACATCTCAGAGCAAACCTTTCGTTGCGATCAGTGGATCAGAATAATAGCCATTCAAACTTTTTTTCAGCGTTGTGTGATTTTTGGAAAATTTTCTAATAGTAAGAAGACAATACAATGTACATTTGTAATCTTGTTTACTTCTTCTCTATGACTCATTACAATGATGTCCATCAATGTCTTTCATGTCACTTTGGACGAAGACGGACATTCAAATTCCATTAGCCTATTGATGGAAAATCATGCATCAAAAAGTTCTGTTTGATTGAATAAATCAGTATTGACGTATTTAAGTCTTGTATTTTTTGGGTAGGATATTTGATGCCAAGTATTTTTTTGGTTCTAAAATTTCAGACTCGTGTATTTTTTTGGGTTTGCAAAAGGAAGCTTCGTCGGACGCCCCCCCCCCCGCGTCCTGTATACTTCGAGTACCCCCCTGGGTTACACATAGTTAAATTTTTGGGAAGAGGTTGAATGTTCCTATAGTATACTTACAATTGTGTATAATGTACTTAATTGCATATAATGAGTGTATATTTTTGTTATTTTTTTATTCGCAAGTACCAACAGTTACTACTCGAATTTTCAATCCGGACTTTGTGCAACAAATATAAATCCATTAAAAAAAGCCAAAATCTGAAAATTTCAACCAAATCTTAACTTAATTCTAATTCGTAGCTCATAATGAAAGTAAGAGCGAAAAGCTCTGTACAACAATAAAGAATTACTTTGGATCTGTTATTGATTGTACAAGGATAGTGAGTGCGTCACATTTTCTTTCTCAGGGACAAATTGCTATTCTCTCGCAAATGTATGCACGAATATTGAATTTCAATTTATTATTGCTTTTCATGTTTGTAGTGATGTTTATTGATCTTCTACATACTGAAGTTTTTGTGATATTCAAGTTTTTACACTTTACTTTAAAGATGGTTAAGTGGAAAATATGGGGTGCGGAGTGCGGAGTGTGGAGTGTAGAAAACGCGGAGTGTAGAAATTTTGGATTGTAAAAAATTCGGAGTGTGGAAAATGCCGAGAATTATCAGTTCAGTCCAAAAAAATACACTCTGTAAAGAACTGTAACGAAAAGGTAAATAAAAGAGATCAATGCGTGTACAAATTATTGCGAATTAACGATTTTAATAATCAGTATTTCCCTAGCTTGAGTGAAAAAATATAAAAAAGAAAAAGATAAAAATGTATATACATGTATAACTATAAAACAATTTTGCGAATTCGAATAAAATAAATACTGAATATATAATTTGTACAAACAGTTATACATATCAAACTATTTTCAGATTTATTATTCATCGCTAGATCGAATGGCCAGATTTATGTGACCTTGCTTATAAACAAAAGACAAAGGAATAATTTCTTGAGATTTTAGGAACTCTGATCTAATGAAAGATTGTGACTCAAATCCCATTTAATTCAATCAAAAATCATTGGGAAATCATTTCCGCTAGCAAGGCCATAATGACAACGCACTGTTCAGTAGGTGGTATGATGTGACAGGTGCTAAAAAAAGAAGTCTATATAATTTTTGATTGAATTAGATGGGATTTGAGTCACAATCTTTCATTAGATCAGAGTTCCTAAAATCTCAAGAAATAATCCTTAGTCTTTGCGTTTTTTGCATTCCGCGGTTTCTACACTCCACGTTTTCTACACTCCGCACTCTTCATTCTGCGCTCTGTCGCTGCGCTCCTACGCGCAGAAAGCGTTTACATTGTATATTTTTCATAACAGTACAAGGGGTGTTGGAGTAGACGCGTACCAGTTTATTGAAGACGGTTGGTTGTTACATGCATATATAAATATTGGAAAATAGTGGAATACAAACTTTACAATTTCATCTGTGAATAACTATAATATTGAAAATTAAACCCGGTGAAGCGTTATGCTAACTGGTAAGGTCAAGTGAATAGTAATTGTGATGAGCTGAATAAATACTGAATTAGGAATCCCGAGGGATTGCGCGAGGTGCGGAGTTCCACATGCCCAATATAAACACATTTTTCCACTTAACGAAATAAACAGTGTTTCATCAGACACATTTCCAAACATCTCGAATTTTGTCAAAAATTTCGCATCGTATTTTCAACTCTCTTCTCAGTGTTTGGAAATGTGATAAAAAAGTGTCCCTCATATTTGTTATATGATAAAGGTGTCCTGCGCATCTCTTCTAGTAAGTTAGTATGGTTAAAGATTAATATATAATAGGGTAGTGAGATTCAAATTAAATCTATAATAATATAGCAGACAATTTATAGACGGACTTCAGCCCTCGATTTATCTGTGATTTCCCTTTGCTTGAAATTTCACATGGGCAATATGAGGCCGAGTCAAATTTCGAAAAAATTCACTCGTCTTGTGGCCTAATTCTGAAAGTTTTACCCTCCCTGCGGTCGGGCAATTAATTCGATGCGTGATTTTTTTCGAAATTTGTCTCGGCGTCATTCAATTACCTATAATTATTACCATCAGTTAAAATTAAATTGTGCTTTCAAAACTGTAAATACCATTTTTATGCGGCCCCTGCACCCCGGCTATTATTAGATCTCACTGCTTGGAGCATTTTATTAGGGATTGACAGCTATGCACAAGACTTCTCTGCACCGCAACACATTTTTTAAAAACATATTTTCGTGTTTTTGTTTTGTTTTGTTTTTTTGGGTTTTTTTTGGCTACCTTAATCATTTAACCATTTAACCAGTCATACGCTTGTCCTCTCTGTATTTGGTTATCAAACTTTATCTAGGACAAACAAACTTCCTTCTCAAGGAATCAACATAATCCAAATGTAGCAAGTCAAACCACGTCTTGAATGATGAAGTTGTAATTGTGGGGGAACAGACATAGATTGTGTTACTAAATGGTCTATTAACGCTCGGGGTACATATGTGCTTTACATGTCAATCTTCAATTTTAGAATTTTTAGTTCATGATGTTATTCGTGATCACATGCGTTTAATATGATGCAGCATTCCCGTCTTTGTAATGATTAAGAATTTCTTGTTCGATTTTTTTCTTGAAGTTCTCTCACTGTTTCCCTTGTTACACAATCAAATTATCTACCTCATCTTTTGGAGTTTTAAAAATTGAAGTGGTCAAAATATCGTTTTATACTGACTGAAATTAGACCGAAATAAAAGTTCTATTCATTCATTTATTCATTTGCTCACACCTAGAATAAATAACAATAAATATGATTCAGCCTAAATGCTTGTAAATTTGTATTTCATTTTGTTAGCTTTCGAGAAATAACCGGTGGATGGAACGAGTGGTATTTTGTGACTGACGTCATTTGTGACATATAGCTCGCGGGTTCTTGACCTCCTGTTCTCAGTTACGTGATTCGAGTGAATGCATTCTTTTCAAAAAACTTTTTTCATGTCACACCCGAAGCTAAGAAAGTGGAAAATAACTTTCTTTCGTTCACTGCATAAGTTGTGGAAAATATGTTTTTTTGCAAATGGTGTAGCATCGCCTATTTTGAGTTAAAGCCGATAACTAAGACGTGGATATTTAACAAATATAATTTGCAGGTACTTTTATTGATGTAGACAAACAGTTTTGTAATTGTATGGCAGACACGATTCAAGTGAACTTTTTTTTCTACAAATTTATCTTTTATTTATCTTCACATTTCTTTCTCGCCGGCCAAATTAACAGCTATACAGTAAAGAGTGTTTAATCAGTAATAATTATGCTTGAAATGGAAAATAAATAAACAAAAGTGTATACAATACTCCCAATACTAGGGCTGAACATTCAACGTAGCTCAAAATTTAGACGTTTTTATAAAAAGAGAGTGTACTTAGGTACGTGAGAAGACGAGTAAAAGTTCTCCACTGAGGCTCGGGATTTTCTAAGGTGCAATATAGGATCCAATAAGGTTACACTCGCTTTCAAGATTTTTAATCAATACTATTACTAATAAATACTTGTTGCATAGTTTTTTTAAGGGAACGGATAAAATACTAGGGACTTTAAGCAATGAGGACGGCAACGCCGACGGCGAAGGCAAGAAAACAATAGTAAATACAATAACTGCACGTTGGAATGCATCGAGCTGAGCACCTGCACGTATAGTTGTCAGTAAAAATAGAACGTGATAAGACCTGTTTTGGAGTTCTGGGGACGACGAGGACGTGATAACAAAAACATTCTCAGTATTTGTTTACCTTCAAGGAGGAACTTTTAGTCGTTTTCGTTTCACAGTGTTTAAGATCAGAAAATAAAACCCTATTTATCAACACAAAAAAGTAAAGAGCAAATAAAGAATATAATTTTTCTGATCCGTCGTCGTTGGCGTTGCTTAAAGTCCCGTCTTAACAAACGTTTTAAGCAACAAAGAGCAGTGCCAAAAAAAGTTTTGTTTTGATTCATCATTTAGCGCTCATTTCTCTTCTGCTAAAAAAAATAAAATATATATATAAATATACGATTAAAAAATGAAAATTACACTCTCGGGGCTCTTAAAAATTATCGTCGCAGACACTAGGAGACTTTACTAGAAAAACTCTTATCGCTGAGTAGGGCAACTTATTTCAGAAATATACGTCACAGTGTGACGTCATGATTCTTGAAGGTAACTAGTGTTTATAAGAGGGATCCTTTGCTGATGTCATTGTTCACAATCCTGGCATACAACTTTAGATCAGTTGCATCTGAACAAAACTAAATAGATTCAAATTTGAAACTTAAGATGGCTTTTTAAATTGCGAAAATTTTAGGTTAAATGATTTTTTTTTTCTACGAAGAAATTGTTGTTCTCATTTAAAACCCTCGAAAATGCTTGTTGGCAACGGTTAACGAGCAATGCATTATATGTAAAATCTCCATTAGATTGAAAAAATATTATTAATTATAATGGAAATATAGAGACTCTATAAAGAAGGAGAAGGACGAAACAGCTGTCTACGGTTGCAAATTCTGACTTATTCGGCCGAGCTCTTAATCACGTTGGGTCACTAACAAGCTTCTCTTTCACGTAGTACATCAGTCATTTATTCACCATTTTTTTTATTTCTTTATTAATTTTAATATCGGTCTCAAATTTTCAGATGAAACTTGTCTTACAAAACACTTTCAATATTTAGCAGGGCCGGCGGAAGCTCATGACGATTTTTTTTTTGGGGGGGGGGGGAGATGCAAGGAACATTTTAGCAAGCGCCGAAGGCGCGAGTCTCCAGAGGGGTCCGGGGGGCATGTTCCCCCGGGAAATTTTAGCAAACTACACTATCTGAAATGCCAATTCTGCGTTTTTTTTGTTTTTTTTTGGGGGGGGGGATTTTAAAAATATTTAATATGGAATTTCGAATAGAAGTCCTCGGCTTTATGGAGGGCAAGTGGCAAGTTTGTCCTACAGCAACTAAATAATTGTACTTAGTCTGAGAATTGGGGGGCAGCTTTCTGAAGTCTGTAGTCCGTGCATGAAATCCCTCCTCAGCAATCATAGGAAATAGCAATGCAGAGGTCACGAGTTCGATCCTCGCTAAAGCCTGTTTTTTTCAGGGTTTTTTTTTTTCGCAAATGCTTAATTAAATTTGGTACATCACTGCGCAGATCGTCACACCGCCGTTGCTAAAGACTTTAAAGAGAAGGTCTTTGTTGTCAAAGACAGTTTAAAGCATTCAGTTACTTAGTGGCCCGGGCAGCCTTTGCGCCTGTAGATAAAACGCTACGAATCTTAATAAATAAATAAATAAATAAATAAATAAATAAATAAATAAATAAATAAATAAATAAATAAATAAATAAATAAAT
>JAOEHV020247482.1:0-12453 GCA_025447995.2 Isaurus tuberculatus | reverse complement strand
GCCTCATTTACCAATTAGATGGGTATGGTTGTTACCAGAGACAATATGTAGTTTATTCTTTACTGTGCTCAACAAATATGTCTCAAGAATGTAGGAAGAAAATTGTACGAAATGTTAAGTCAAGTCAAAAAAGTAACATGACTAATATACATAATTGCAGCTGTTTGCAAATAGAACCTGAAAAGAAAGAAGCAAAGATTGAGGACTTTATTGAGAAATACAAAGAAAAGGGTATTTCACATAAAGCTGAAGCTGTAAAAAATATAAGTAACTCATTACTGAAAGTTGACTTTTGCATTTTGCGATTTCGCAAAAAATAAAGCAAGGCCCTTGCTATATATGCACAGTTTGCAACAGAATGCTATATAAGAAATCTGTGTTAATCTTTGATAAGCAGAAATATATTAACTGTGCATGCAGCAGTGAAAACCTCTTTACACACAAACTATCATTTGATAATAATGAATACATTTGCAACACATGTGACTCAAAGATTAAGAATGGAAAAATTCCTTGCCAAACTGTATGCAATGACATGTGTGTAGATGATATACCAGCAGATCTTTCATCTTTGGGGATACTTGAGCAGATATTAATAGCTCAAATAATTGTTTTTGAGAAAATTGTTGTTATACCAAAGGGTCAGCAAAAAAAGATAAAGGGGGCTATCTGTAATGTACCTGTTGAGTGTGATAAGACTTGCCAAATTCTACCACGTCCACCTGAAAGATCTGGAATTATCTTGTTACTTATAGATTTCTGTTATTTTTTACATATTGTTTTCATGTACTCTTTTCGTTTCGCTGTGTTTTTATATTATGTACAATTCTTTTATTTTTTATGAACTTATTAATGTCCATGTTTTTGAACAGTAAGACAAATTAAGGGGAATAATTCATTAATTGCATAACCATATATACTATAATTGCTTAACCGGGATTAGAGATATTTAAATGTTTCCTCTTTTTGCTGTCATTTCGTCTTAGAATATGATATAGAATATTGTATAACTATTTTATAATTCAATTTTAGACTTACATTATTGCTGATTAACCACCAGTCCAAATTAGTTAATATCAAATAATTCAGTGTAGGTTTTTAGAACAAAATGATATCAACAATCACAAACAAATTATTTATATCCCTTACATAAGTCTTTATTTTAGCACATTTTGATGTAATGGTGAATTCACCTGTAAATAAAGTTTCAATGATTTCACTTACTCTGTAAAACTGAGTTTATGTAATGAGCCAGTTTGCATGGACTAAACAGATTTAATAAAACTCTAAGCTAGGCACGGTAATAACCGCAAAGTGGTTCTAGTTAATTTTGAAATGTTAGGAGTCAACCATGGATTTTGACAGCTGCGAAACTTTTTAATTTTGAATGGTGCATGACGATCGCAAAACGCAAGAAAATATTTTTGAAGTTATTCCACCCCTCATCAACCTGATCCCATGATCCAGATTTCAGATCTTCAACGAATTCCCGATGATTGTACTTGCTGTAATTGCGATGTTTAACTGTGCGTGGTTTAAACTTCAAGGAGTTCAATTTACCTGCGCATCCAACCATGTAGTTATCACTTATGCTCAGTTTAATCACACTAGAGAAAGGAATATTATGTGAGTGTTCTGAATTACTCTTTTAGGCTGATCATTGCACTGAGACATTCCAAAGTTCTTTGTTAACATGTCTTTCAATTCCCTAGAGTGACTATCCAGTCTTTGCCTTGGAAGGAAATTTGCATTAAGGTCACCAATTAGCATAATTTCCTTACTTTCAGTCGCGGCTAAGTTGATACTCTCTTCTAATTCCACATTAGAGTTGTTACTAAGACGTTGAGATCCAACAGACGGGCGATATAGTGAACCCAATAAAATATTTCTTGATTTTGTAATAAATATCTCTAGCCGTACTCCCTCCACATTAGTCGATTCCGAATCGGTGCGTCTTGAAACTAGCAAATTATCGTTCACATAAACAACAACACCACCGCCCTTAGAACTACTTTGACGATCTCTCCCACTGGACGAAAAGATGGATTTCCAGCTACAGCAAATGTATTGCAAAGTACTAGTAAATACCACATTTGCTCATATTTGATTACATTTGCTGACAATCAAATATTGAATTTGAATAACAATTACAACGCGAGCAAACATGGTAAATACCGCTTTCAGTTCATGTTTGTGCGGGTGCGCAAATTAGTGGTAAAGGTTCATGTTTGTAAATCATTTACAGCGATGGTAAATACGTAATCAAATACAATATACCCTTAAATTTAATATACCGCCAAATTTATAGGAGATATAATATTTTCATGTAAAGTAAATGCTATAAATTGCAGTTTTTAACCAAATTTGCAACGGTGGGAAATTTATTATTCCAACTACGAATTCGAACCATGCGCAAATATGATCCGAATGCACTGATTTGGTCCTAATATAACAGCTGGCATTTACTCGATTTGCTCTTGACTTCTGTCGCGTTTTATTCAACTTTCAAATTAAATCACTCGGGATTTTGCAACTGTTCTCAGGTTTAACGGTGAATTAATATAACATACATGTATCACCTCTGTAAATATTCTGTTATCAAATTAAAAGAGAACAACAAAGATAGAATGAATAAGCGAAGTACTCTCTCTTTTACTTTTATATTTACAGTCAACTCTAAAACTGTGAACGCTAAGAATTTCAAAGGAGATCACCATGACGGACACGATTGCAGGTGCATTAGTCATGCTGCGAAACAAAACGTTCAGTTTTTACTGTTTTACATGTTCGATTATATTTATCAAATAAACTGAGAAAAACTATAAATTCTTATCTGAACTGATCAATCTGACAAAGATTTGAACTTTCCTTAACTGACTCTAGCTAATAAATTGTAATCGTTTATTACAATTATTTTGTACAAACCGGTGGTAATTTTCTGCATTAATTTTTCTTCAAGCATATAATGATATATTATAGAAACAGAAACTAGTCTTACACTTAATAACTTCTAATAAAAACAATAACAATGGCTACATTCGAAATATTATTGTTAAAACAGTCTTAAAAGATTTTTTCTTTTTCATTTCTTGTTTTTTAAAAGTATGGTAAACAATACTAATATAACCTAACATTGAAACACAAAACCAAATGCTGATTAATTATTAACAAATATCCAAGGTAATGGCAACTACTGAATTCTGACTGATTATATGTACAACGGGTATGCTTTGCTACAGACTGCATGCAGTCACTGTATGTCCAACTGACTGTCTCTGGTTCCAGGCATCAATTCAATAAGACTTTTACACATATTTTACAAATGTAGCTATTGTTTTCGAGTCAGAGAACATTATTATGGCTACACTTGTGAATTACACTTGTAAAGTTTAATTAATTGGCCCCAGATGACCTCAACATCCAATAACAAGGGCAGTGTCCCGGCATTTTCACAGCAATTTCATCAATATAGCTGGAAAGTGCAAGAAATTACTTGAAATGCAAGATTTTAGCTGAGATGCAAAAACATAATAATTGCACACAACATGAAATCACTTTTCATTAATCGTAATTCACTCTATCTGCTCCATCCTGTACTTTATATTAGTTCAAAAACGTTTATTCTTAGAACATTTTAGCCGAATGGCACATTTGGTTTGCTGAAATTTGGTTTTATTTTGCAGAAGTGCCACTGAAATATGAAATAGAAATGCACCTGGAAAATATTCTACCGGTACACAATATAATTAATAATAATAGAAATCAATTTCTTATGGCCCATGCTGGGGCATTGTCTGGAATATTAATTCTCTCAGAGTTTCCACCAGACTTCCTACTGAAGACCATACTGCGCCCTTTGATCCCACGGTGCCTCGCAACCTTTCTGTCCAATGAATCAATTATTCGGTCTGCCTGAGCACTCCGCCAGGTCAATTTCCTGACCGAAAATATCTTTGTCTTGGGTGCCTCATCAACCTCGGAAGAATTGCTGGCCGATCCAGTGTCCACTTCGGAAACACTGTGCTTAGAGGACATGTAGTCTACTGTCAATATCTCCTTTATCTTGACCTTTTCAACCTCAGGGATAGAAGTGGAATATTTGAGTGCGTTCAGTCTCAATTTTTTTTTTCTGAAAGTTGAAAAAGAACTAAAATTAGAAGCTAAAGGAAGGTCGGGTAGAGCAAGTATGTTTTATATTTTTGTCCATAACAACTTAATAATATTTGGTTAATAACAGGATCTGGTGGTCAACTTATGTTAGATGTGGAACATATTCAGACTTTTCATTCACAGATAGCATGGCAGTGATAATAAATTAAAAAGAAGTAACAGACATTAAAGTTTTATAATATATATTGAGCCCTACTGAGTTATTTTTTTATTGTAGTTAATTTCCATTTTAAGAATTACGTACATCACTAATCATGCTGTAAGAATATTTAAAATGTGTTTTCTTACTATTGAAACAATTGTTATGGCTACTTTTTTTCCCTCTTATGGTCCATTATACTTTGACCCAAAATTCCTGTAAACAACTAATTAAGTTGGTGTGGCCTTACTAACACGATTTGTGTGTTTAATTTTGTATGTTTTGTTTCCCAGTCTGGATTGTGACAGTTGCTTAACATTTGCATAGTCTAATGGAAAGTTTGGGGTTGTATTTCCAAATCAAAAATGCTTGTTATTTTAATTAATATATAGTGCAGGCAAAATTTGTTTTCACATTAAATCTGTATACAGATCCAACCTAGGTTAAATCTGTCTGCATATGCAACCTAGCATAAAGATAACACTTTTGGCTATATAATAATATCTGCAATTTATTTATGAAAAAAATTGTATGAGCTTGCAACCATAATTACTTGTTTATGCTCAGTTGGTCAGGGGTTTGAATCCTGGTCAGATCACAAACATTTAGATGTAGTATGGAAAAAAGAAGAAGTGTAGTTGGGGTTAGGGATAGAAAAAGGATTAGGGTTGAATCAAAAGTCAGAAAGTAGAATTTTTTCGGACTATTAAAATTATCAGTGATGTTCATGTAAATTTAACCTAGATTGACTTTAAAATTATGTATTCAACCTGCAGCATATACAGATCATAAATTGCTCTTGATGTGCTGAGCACTGAAGGGATTAAAAACAAATGTTAACCCCTCCGCTAGCTACTAACTGCAATTTTGACACTTACTGTATTGAGTCTGCTCCTCCTTCTTTGGTCTTTAAGTACGGCCTTCTCCTTCTTGGCAGCCTTGAGGAGGTACTCTCTTTTTTTGGTCCTGAAATGGACTCTCATTGCAGCTGTAATTGCTCAGCGCGGTTAAGGCATGGCTCTCAAATTGAATTTTACCCCCAGCAGAGGCTTTTCTGCGCTGGGACTGGTAGCGAGGTTGTCGTGGTAACAGAGTCTAGTTTTACCCAACAGAGAGCGTCGCGTCGCGTCGCGTTGCTTTCCCTCTCGAAAACCTAATTTAAAGAGTTGTAATTCTTGCAGTTCGTGTGAAAGAAGCTTTTAAGCTTGGTAAATACTAATCATGAAGAAACAGACTACATTCTTTACGAAGGATTTAGAAACATAGTCGAGGATTTTAGCAGAACTGAGACACCGCATTGACTTGAGTTACGAAAGTTGAGGAGATAAATTATAATGCTCCGAAAACTATTTAAAAAAGGTACGTAAGTTTTTTTTTTAAATGACCATATGCATAACTTTAATTTTAAGACATATTTCTAATATAAAGTTTTACTATTGAAAGTTTACTTTTCTATAATTTCTTTACGGTGTTCGCGGTTTTTTTATGTAGTGTGACCGATATTTTCGTCTCAGTAAAATGTACACTTTAAATAATTATATCTTTCTTAACTTATGGCGATCAAGTTCAAAAAAATAATATCGCCCTTATTATATAAAATAAAAAATGGAAAAGAACGAATATGATTCTTATATAATCAAATAGATATAGAATCTTTTATTTTTGTGAAGTTACTCAATTATTTCTTGAGGAATAAAATATGGCACAGGATTAATGTCAATATAAAATCAATATTTTCATAATTTAAATTTCCCCACAGACGAGCTCTGATCAAAGTTTGTAGGTTATTAAAACAATAATTTTATGAGCAACTTATAATATGCAGTTGCAAATTTTTATAGCTCTATTGGTGCACTGAAGACTTATGATTATCGAGCTTAGCTGTTAGAAAATTTACAATACACCACCAATCAACTAAAGTACAACAATAAAAAAGTCAATATTTAATAATTTTGTAATACCAAATATCCCAGTAAACCAGAAATATAAAGTGCTAGGTATCTGTTTTTGAGATCAAAATTAATAAATTATACAGAACATTGTACTAATATGTATATATACACCGATTCGACGTAAGACCGGAAATTGCACGGAAACGAGGCTTAAGGGCCACAAAACCCAAGATGGCGGAACGCGAATCCCATACATCTCACAAGTGTTGCGCTTTTGCTAATTGCAAAAATCGATCTGACAATCGAAAAGATCTTACATTTCACGTTTTTCCTATAGAAGAGAAACAGCATCATTCCTGGATAAACAAAATGCGTCGGGAAGACGCTCAGTTCAAGCAAAACTCGACTTTATATTGCTGCTCAGAGCACTTTCTCCCATCCGATTATCGAAAAAGTTTGACTGGGATCCGTCGTGATCTTCGCCCTGGTGTTGTACCTTCAAAGTTTTCAGGTATAGAGCCGCCTAAATCGTCGGTGAAAATATCCAAAGAAAGGGAGGCGCGCTTAAATACCAGAAGAGAGAAAATTGCCGCGCAACGTAAAGAAGATGCAAAGCGACTGCTGGAGAAACAGGAACAAGCGTCGAGGAAAGCAGAGGCAGAGGATATGTGTATTAACGAACAGGGCGGGAATGATAGTCAGTCAGTGGAAGAATTATTATCTCGACAGAAATTGTCAAAGTTTGGTGTAGACAGATTCAAAGATTGTGATGAGGACATTTATTTTTATACGGGCCTTCCTGATTACGAGACATTTATGGCTTTGTGGCATTTTGTTCAACCATGTGCTGATTCTCTTGTTTCTTGGAAACAGGTCAGTAAAGTTTTCATAAAGTTTATGAAGCAGTAGAGTACGGATAATTTTCTCTTAACCGGTAACCACAGCCTTTTGATCGAGTTGAAAACTCAGTCTCAAATTACATATCTACATGTAGATGCCACCCACATTGCACCAAAAATTCCTTCCTCCCTTCCACAAGTAGCTATTGTTATTTCAAGAAGTCTTTTACTTTATATTTAATGAATTGTTAATATGAAGTATTATTTTGGTTCTTGTAGGCTCGTTCTAGAAGTGATCACCAGTTAAGGCAAGTTTTTCCTTATCTCAGTGATGCAGACAGACAGCGAGAGAAGAGCACATGCAAAAATAATTAATATCTACAATTGACCAACTTTGGATCTTCCTTACCCGGGCCAGGCTAGGTCTATTTGAACGAGATCTAGCACACAGATTCTGTGTCTCTCAAAGTACAATTTGTGAGATAATTTTGACTTGGGTAAATTACCTTTATATTGTACTAGGCAGTTTGCCAGTATGGGTTGCAAGAGAAGATATTTACATACCAGAATCATTCAGGGGGCAATACAAAAAGGTCAGAGGTATTTTGGACTGCACAGAAATTAAATGTGAGATGCCGAAAGACTTCCAAGCTCATTCAGAATTGTATTCAGACTACAAATCTCATGATACATACAAAGGATTAATTTGCATCACCCCATCTTGCTGGGTAAGTTTTGTCAGTCATCTTTATCCAGGGAGGATAAGTGACAAAGAACTGGTCAAGGAGAGTGGATTCTGCTCAGTGATAGAACAAGGAGATCTGTATCTGGCTGATAAAGGCTTTGAAATTCATGAACTCATAGCTGCAGAGGGGGCTTCTCTGTTTGTTCCACCAAAACGGCAGTCTGCAAAAGACCAATTTACCAAGGATGAATGCTTTAAAACAATGAGCATTGCAAATGTGAGAATCCACGTTGAACGAGTGATTAGAAGGGTCAAGGGCTGGCACATTTTTGATCAAGTCCTTCCCTTGAGCATGCATGGCTCAGTCAATCAGCTCTGGACTGTTTGTGCCCTTTTGGTCAATTTTCAAAAACCAGCCCTTTCAGTGTGAATATTTTAATAGTTATTAAAGTTAGTATTACCAGGGCTGTCAAGTCGTTGAGTTGATGGTGAGCAATTTTCTAAAAAAAATGGTCAGCCGTTTCATTGGTTAAAGATAATTATCTGTTAGTTTTGGTGCAATGTTGACTTGACTGTTGGCAAAACCGAGTATAATGACAATTTATTAGATTTGTTCAATACAATGAATGTCAAGTTTAATTGTGTATTTTCTGGTCATTTCATGGTTTTCTATGTAATACAAGTAAATATTACAAGAGAAATTATTTTGCGTTTTTTTTAACAATAGGAATTCAAGCAAGTTATGTGCAAGAATTACATAAATTTTAAGTAAACTTAATTTTAACCATATGACATAGAGAACAATGAAAAAACCATAAATATAATCTAGTAAATATTGCACATTGTCTTTATTTTAAGTAATTTATGAAATATTGCTCTGTATTCATATAAAATGCTATTCACTGATGGCTAATGTGTAATATTTATAGGATATTACAGGGCATACCTAACTTTTTGCTAACTACAAACCCTCAAGGGGATACTTGCAAAATATTAAATATAATTTAAATACATTTCAATTTCATTCACAGGGGCATAGTCAGAGGGGTGTTCCAATCACAACCCTCCCCCCCCAGATTTCCAAAATCTGAGGTGGGCACAACATTAATTGAACCCTATATCATGCAAATACTTGAGTATTCTCTTGTGATTACAGCTGAACAGCTCTTATGAGGTATAAATGAGGTTTAACATAAGGTTATTCTGTAAGAACTCAACCTAAATAGCATACAACTTCATGCCCATTACAAATTCTAAGCTGTGTAACCATATTGTTATGCTGCCTGTTTTGAATGTAGGAAAATTCACTCAAGCAAGAGGTTTAGTGATTACAACCCAGAATGGTATTTCAGTGCATGTTGGAAGTAAAATACATTGAGTTTTGGTAACATTTTGTCTTGCCATAATTGTTTGTTTGGGAAAATTCTCTCAAGCAAGAGGTTTAGTGATTACAACCCAGAATGGTATTTCAGTGCATGTTGGAAGTAAAATACATTGAGTTTTGGTAACATTTTGTCTTGCCATAATTGTTTGTTTGGGAAAATTCTCTCAAGCAAGAGGTTTAGTGATTACAACCCAGAATGGTATTTCAGTGCATGTTGTAAGTAAAATATGTTGAGTTTTGGTAACATTTTGTCTTGCCATAATTGTTTGTTTGGGAAAATTCTCTCAACAAAAATATCCCCAATTCCAGAATAGGCAACAAAATCTACCCAAGGTAATATGCTAAGGGCAAGTTGTCCTTGGACTTGTGAATAGTAGTTGTGGGTTCTCTTAAGTATTATTTCATTGTCTTTGACAAACAAAAAGTGATTGGACTTAAATGATGGATGACCAACTGTCTCCCTTATAGGAAGTCCTAATGACCCTGCTTTTGGACAAGTTTTAATTTCCAGGCCACCAAAAGATTCTGTACTGAGTGGATCATAAACCATTCTGTCAAGTGATGCCCCCAAGTGTGGTAAAGAGGGATTCACACAGAGACCTACTTCCCTGATAGACATTGCAGCATTACCCTTAGAGTGCATGTTTCTAATATACAGCTGTGCAACTTTATCCTCATTTTCATGTCCATATTTTACAGATGAAATGTAACTGATGTCTTTAGGGTCACAGACAGATTTGATAAATGACAAAGTTGGCTCTTTCTTTCTGTTTATGATTTTACCAAAATTAGATGCTGTTACTCTGTATTTTCGTTCAGTTTTCCACAATTCGTTGTTTGCTTGTCCAATTGTTTTGGACTCAATTGCTTGGGCAGTGTCTAAAGATAGCAGAAGTTTCTGTTTAATGTTTGGCACACTGTTCAGTTGGTCAACATTGAGAACCTGCTCTGAACGTTTTAATGGCAGTTTGGGGTATGTGATGGGTATTTGTTGCCCTACAACCTGCAAAAGACAGGCCCTTGGGAGAACAGCCCCTTGGGGAGGGACTGCTAGGCGAACTGGTCTAATGGGAGGGGCTACTCGGAGAACAGGCCTTATGGGAGGGGCTGCTGGAAGATCAGGCCTTGGTGGGCATGGGAGAATAGGCCTTTGTGGAGGGGCTGCTGGGAGATCAGTGATTCCCTGTGTTGATGAGGTCTGCGAGTAACCTTTAAAGCTGGAGCTACAACTGGATGAAGTAGAGGCACTGGATGAATGTGTAACTTGATCTTTAAAATAGTGTAGTTGTTTATGGAGAACAGATCCTCTTGCTACTGTGCCAATTATTGTATTTACAGTTGGAATATTGGTGCTATCTGGCAACAGCGCCGCAAATGGAATCTGTGGGTCAATTTCTCTTAGCTCATTTTTTAGCTTTACTGCAGCTACAGCGTCAAACTTTCTTGCTTTTGATGGCCGTGGATCGTAAAATTGGCAGTGAACTCCTCTTTTTCTTTTACCTGCAGTATCAGATGCATGTCTAGGTTTAACAATGCTAGACCCCATCACAGGTGTAAAATTTATTGGGCGTTTACCCCCTTTCCCCCATTGCTGTGGTTTAGATGTACAAGACAGCTTTTCAGGTTCTTTCAAGAAACCTTTTCTGGTCATATCTTCTAGCTTCCAAACTACAGCTAGCACATGACAACAACACTCGCTTTTAGAAGCGGGGCATTGGCGATCACAAGAAGCACAAACTATTTTCTTTGGACCATGTGGTTGTAGGGTAAGCTTAACTCGATATTTTTTATCTCTTGAATAAGATGCCCAGCAACAAGCCCGAATATAAACAAAATTCTTTCTTGGATCCTGGTAAACTTGCAATTCGTGAACGAAGTTCACCAATCGCAATCCTTTGTCGTTCGAATTGACGACAACGTCAACATTATCATATTTCTTCGCAGACTTCCCGCAATTTTTAACATGTTGAAAGGCATCCATAGGTACAAAGCTTGGAAGAACTGAATAATTTTCATTAAAAAGCGAGTTTGCTTGCTCATCTGCGGGAAAATTTGGCTCATCACTTGCAACCCTTGTAGCAGTTGTAGCAGAACATGTTGCGATTATGTGAGGTGATCGGTTCTCTTTATTGGCTTCCCTCTCGTGCTTCGCCTTTGTATAACTGTATGCAGGATCAGGATCGAACACTATGTCTCGATAGTAAGGAATCTTATTAAAGGATTCTACCCTATGAAAATAGAAGGAGGTTTTAGAAACAAGCAAAAAACGGCGAGCGCGGATTGCGGAGTTGAAACATCTAGTGTACTCACTTTTTAAGAAGCTCCTTTTTGTTTCCCGTTTGATTTAGCCTTCGGCATTTTAACCAGAACTTCAGTTGCTCGTTTTTCTACTTTGATATATCATCGCATGGCCCAATATCAGCTCCTGGAATATCTTTTGGTGATAGTGGATCTCCCATGTTTACAAGGTCGAGTCTACAGTTTTCCCGCGCTTATAAAGCTGTGTGGCCCTTAGGCCTCGCTTCCATGCAACTTCCGGTCTTAGGTCGAATCGGTGTATACTGAAGTGGCAAATCTTTAGTTTTAGTCCATAAGCCAAGATCGTAAAAAATGAGTTTCGTAGCACCCCCCTTGGGACCAAGTTAATTTGGTACCAAATGAAAGCTTATCCCCTATTTTTTGTGAATGTACTTGTTGCCAGGCTGGCAACTTGGTCGCAAGAGAGATGTAATGACGTTTTTGAGGGCAGGTGGGTGGGGTACAATTTTGTCCAAAATTCATAAGCTACAGTTAAGTGTCCAGTTTTTTTGCAACCATCCGCATCATATGGTTGAAAATGGTCAGATATGTTGAAAATGTTGCTGTTAATCATGAATCATACTGGTGTTTGAGCTACAGCTGTTCATAGCAACGGTTGCTATGGAAATCCTTTCGCTGTCCTTTGAAAATCATTTTATCAGTGTTTTACATTATATTTTGTGAAATAATAAAATATTAGATATAAAAAGGAAACTAAGGCATTGTTGAAAGAGTTTGATTTTATTTATGGTCATAACTTCCCTAAAAAAAAAAAAGTGGCTTTTTGGTGGGGAGGGGTGCTGAAGGGTGGGTGAATCTTAGGGCGCGTTTTTTTAGTCACAATTCTGGAATGAGAATGGCCAGAACGGAATGCTAGGAATGAATCGGATTGTTTGCATAAAAAAACGCCCATCCAGATGGGCGGTCCTGGCACGAGTAAACATTACGTAACAAATATGGCGGCTGACGAAAAGGCTGCTCTTACAGCTGTTATCGCAGCAATTTTTATTGTTAATAAAGAGCAGGAAGAAAATAAGGAGACTGTT
>JAOEHV020247389.1:0-12454 GCA_025447995.2 Isaurus tuberculatus | reverse complement strand
ACTGGTACAAATAAAATGGTCAGATACCGCAAATGTGTATGTAGGGCCGATAATTTGAGTATGAGAAACAATAAACGAACAAATTTTGCACTGTTTTCGCGGGCATTTAAAAGTACCAGGTTCGCTAGAAGAGTTCTGTAAATTTTTGTCACGTTTAAACGAAACTAGTGGAGTTTGGGAAAATATGTTAGCTGTTTCCGGATCAGACTGCAGAATTTTAAAATTACGAAGAATAATGTTTTTGGCCGCTAAATTGTTAGGCTGATAAGTGATGATGCTCTGACGAAGGGCTCAAGCTCGGAACGTCAGCTTCTTTATTCCTACGGCGATGATACTTCATTTATCAACACAACTTCAAGTTTAAATATTTCAAAATGGTGTTTTATCTACTCGCCGACATAATAAATAAATACTACATTTTTAAGAAAACCTTAAACATTTTTCCCGAACAGTGAACAACGCTGGCGCGGTCGTGGCAGGAGTCATGGAGCTGGTACCAATGGAACTAGCCAGGGACGTGATGGAGACAAACTTTTTTGGTACCATGCGTATGATGAGAGCCGTCATACCGCACATGAAGTCCCGTATGGAAGGTCACGTGATTAACAACAGCAGTATTTTTGGTTTGATAGGAGTTCCTTTTATGGAATATTATGCCGCTTCAAAATTTGCGGTCGAAGGGTTTTCTGAAGCGATGGCACCAACCTTGGAAAAGTTTAACATCAAGTAAGCAACCAAGAAAATAATAAAAAATGTTGCGAACCAAAGTCATTAAAAGTGGTAAATGGCAGTAAGCTGTGGGGAAACCTCTGTTTTTAAAAACAATTCTTTCCTTTCAAAAGCTTTCGGTAGAATCACATAATCGGAAGGAAATGTGCGTTGCAGTAAAAATCATTCTTTTGTATCTTTTAAAGCTATTTTTGTAGTTGAGAGGAAAGTTGTACTGAAGGATTTATTTTCTTTCTGAACTATTTCCTATAGCACGTGCAATTTCTCTGTTCTTTTGTTAACTTCTAGTTTTGCAATTAGCTATTGTTTAAGCGTACGAGATCAAAACATTGTATGTGTGTTGAGGAAGATTGTTTCTTATCTCAATTGCAACTATGATTTCGTAATTTTCCTGCGATTCCAAAGTAAGCAACTTTAACCCAAAATTTAGTTGAATTTGTGTTACACATCATTTAACAAAATGTTTTTATTGCTGAATTACTATATTAAATTATGTTGTTCCTTCTCCTAGATTGTCCGTAGTGGAACCAGGTCCGGTTGACACTCCAATGCGACAACGATTAATGGAGTTAAAAGAGAAACTTGATTTTTCACAAGCTGACGAAAAAACCAACAAACTCTTCGAAGTATTTCTCAGGCATCATGCGCCCAAAGTACTATCAGCAGAAGAAATCGCTGACCTTATCAAAACTATATTGCAGACGCACAAGCCACACTTTCGCTACCTCACCAACGACAACTATGCAACAAATGTTTTAGAAGCTAAATTTGCCGATATGTCGGGAAACAGCGTGGTCAGTAAGATCTCGGAACGTTTCTTTGTAGAGAAAAGCTAAAGAAAAGATATTGAAGTTTGCTTAAACTTGATTACAAACCGAAGGAAGAAAATGCTCATTGTTACGTTTTTAAATTCACCGAAATAATTTGCTTCATTCAATGTTTAGATGGAATAAAGAAATTTTTTGTGTATTCAGTTACGTTCAACATAGTTTAGATTTAGAATAAAGAGGTTCTAGTATGGAGAACTTTGATAAAAACTAAGAAATTTAAATGAACTCACGACAAAACGGGAAACGATTAAATAATTCCCTTTTCCTTGTGAGTTTATTTTCTTTTCTTGTTCCTATTTTTGTTTTGTCTTAACTAGAAATTCTTTTTTCTTGAGTATGTTTTCATTTGCCAAAATAGTTGTGATTCCTATCTTTTTCATGCCAACAATGCACGTATAAATCTTTTCATAATTATTCTATATGTCAAAACTAATAGTACTTTAATAAAAAATGAAAATAATCGGACATTTCCAGAATGAATGCGTTCATATTGCTGATAGACGGTGCGAGAAGTTCCACATTGCCTCAACTTTACAATCATTAATAGCTACGCCTGAACAAAACATGATGACTGTGACGATAGAAAGGATGTTGACGATGATTATGATTGTGATGTTGATGGTAATGATGATGTAACGATGATGAAAATGGTAGTAGCGATGACTATCATGATTTTAACGCAGATGATGGTGGTGGTGAGGATGATGATGATGGTTTCGATAAATATAATGAAAATGATGATCAGTGAATAGTGAGTGATGATTACAGTCTCCACCTCATGAACGTTTTAGCTGAATAGTAACCTTATTTTCTCTATTAAGCCTCCCGTGGGGCTTATTGTTTGCAAGCAGGGGGGGGGGGCTTATTAGAGAGGAATGATTCAACAGAATATCATTGACGTGACTCTCAATTTCTTTCATTCATCCATCTTCCGCACACATAAGAAGAGTGACAATTTTCAGTGTATATAATAGTTGTCAGTGTCTCGCAATACTAAACAAAACTGTCTGGGGGGGACTTAATAGAGAGGGCGGGCTTAATATATCTCTAGCTTCAAAATGGGGGCCTTATTAGAGAGAGAGAGGGGGGGGGGTGCTTAATAGAGAAATGACGGTAATCCAAAAATCAGGACTTGATGGGCTTTTCAACGATGAAATCCAACGTTTTATCAGCATCGTACAACTCCAAATTTCTTGCAATAAATTTTGCCATCTGCAAGATATAACATCAGGCAAACATTTTAGCATTCGAGGAAAGTGACCTAGGTCATAAGAGCTCAATTCTAATGAACAGCAAACTTGTCCTACTTCTTAAATCCTACTTTTCTCCTCTAAAAAGAAGGAAAGAAACTTTTAAATGAATCTGCTTAAAGGTTAAACAACGCCCTTACAGGTCCTTGAAAATCTCCCGCACTGAAAATGCAACTTCGAAAGCCAGGTCTTAAGAAACTGAAAAATGAGTATTGATCTTTGAAAAACCTCAAAAGTTAACTGTTTCATGGACTGTATTAATAATGAATTCTGAAATTAGTTTATTGCGTTTTGAGTTTTCTTGGGGCAGCAATTAAAGGAAAAAATATTTCAAATTAAATTAAGTTTTAATTAGTTTTCCCTGAAGAAGAACTCGTGAAAAAAGTTCTAAAGTTTGGGGAATTTTACGACCATTTTACTAGTAATATAAAAAGCTGGATAACTCGATTGACCTTGAAGATTATGAAGAAAAACGTAAAGAAAAAACAAGTCGTTTTAGAGCTGTAACAATGAGGCATGTGTAACGTAAATAGATGGAAAATATGGGCAGCGGGGGTTAGAACTGTTAAACAGTACACTGAATTCTTTATTAGGAATGCCTTGCGAAATTGTTGTAATTTAGAGTTGAAAAATTTATACGCGTTGTTCTAAGCAGCGGACGTTGACGTTATAAGCTTCAATTAAAAAAAAAATTGGCGTGTTTTTAAATAATGTTACCTCTTTTTGATTAGCAACTCCTGAATAATGCGGAGATATGGTAACTTGTGGCATTTCCCACAATGCACTGCAAGGTGACAGCGGTTCACTCTCAAAAACATCTAAAATTGCGCCAGAAATCCAATTTTGTTTGAGTGCTTGTACAAGGCTCTTCTCATCGATGATATCTCCACGACCAATATTGATAAACACCGACCCCCTTTTCATACAATTCTTGAGAATATCACCCGACAGTCGATACCGTGTCTCTGGTGTGCTTGGCAGAACATTACAGATATAGTCACATGACTGCAATACCTCTTCCAGAGATGATATTGTTCTATAATGGTCAACATACGGCGGTATTGTAGGCCTTTCTCTCTTCCCCACTCCCCAAACGACCGCCCCCAAACCTTTGCAAACTTTGGCCACGTGACTTCCAATCTCCCCCAATCCAAGGACACCAAGAGACAAGTCACATATATTTCTGCCAGTTAACCTCCACGCAGTGCTTTCATTCCTACGATATGAAAAAAACAATTCCATTTTCAAAATTTCTCAGCTTTTAAAAACGGTGTTAAGCGGTGTAATTTAATTTTTCGACAAATTGCAACTAGACAAGTTGCTGATGGAATTTCGCATATAAAAGATTAGCGAAACTTGTTATGTAACCAGAGCTTACGACACGAATCCCTATTTCCCAGTTACATGTGGCGGATAAATTGATTATAATAAATTAGGTTCAGTTTATTTTGCATTTTCCGGATTAAAGGCCACGTAAAAAAAGTTGGTTAGCGTCCTTAGCATTTGCAAAAAAACGGGCGTGCAGTTTTTTTTAAAATTTATACTATTTTTAAACTTCTTGGTTTTAGGTTCAAAACTGGATTTACTTGCGCGGTACAGATACTTTTATGGTATATTTTTTATTCATACCGTCAATTTTCGCACGCTTATATATTCTAGGTGCGAAAGCCCATGGTTGTCTACTGTTTTTATGGTCGATAAAAGTTGTTTTTTTTTTAAATAAAAAAGGTTTAAAATCCTAATCGAGTCCTTTTTTGCGGGCGGGCGGGGACGCTAACCAACTATTTTTTTATGTGGCCTTAAGTTTCAAGGCTTCAGTTTTTGGCTTTTAGTAGAAACACGGGTTGCTTTTCGACTTTGGCATGTAACGACTGTTTCTGTTTTTCATTCAACCAGATGAACAGCAAACTAAACCAACTTTCTATTTGGAGCTAGGTAAATTTTATTTTCAATAATTGACT
This sequence comes from Isaurus tuberculatus, assembly GCA_025447995.2. Classification (NCBI taxonomy): domain Eukaryota; kingdom Metazoa; phylum Cnidaria; class Anthozoa; order Zoantharia; family Zoanthidae; genus Isaurus; species Isaurus tuberculatus. The sequence continues at coordinate 7,684 of JAOEHV020247389.1, read as the reverse complement.
GCTGTTTTGAAAGACATACAAACTATTAGGTTTTGGATGGTTTTCCATGCATTTTTTTTTTTTTTTTTGCTTTATTAATTAAATTATGTCCCGGTGAGTCTTAAATAGTTTATCATTTTTGAACAATTCGTACTGTTAACTCCATAGATAGGGGCGGAGAAGGGGCGCAATAAACCGATGGTTTCATGGAATTCGCTGTTGAACTTGACCATTGGACCACAGAGGGCAATAAATCCATTCAGTGGTTAACCAATACCTTTAAAAAATCTCTGAAACCGAAAAGCAGGTCCAAAAACCCTATCGCTGTGCAGTGCCAGATTCTCTCATGCTCATTGGTGGGTGGAGACTGGCACTAATAACTGAAACGGCTGCGAGGGAAATTTTTAAAAGGTGCCAAGGCATTTACACGTAAGTAAAACGCAATTTATTCATAAATTTATTTAATATATTTACATCCAAAAGAAAAAGTAAAACACGTAATTTCAACAACACAAGGTTGATATGCTTGGAATAGTTCTGCAACTAGTAAATAAGAAGCTAGCATTTCAAGCACGCTAGGAATTGAGTAAAATGTTTAAAAATGTCACGCTTCGATAATCAAACCATTAAACCTAAAGTAGAGCTATTAAAATCACAAATTGTTTCTTTGTTTCGTCTTTTGAAAACTTATTAAGTAAAAGTTTGTATATTAGCGAGAAAAACCGAGCCCAAACGTTAACTGCTAGATTTACAAAATGAACCTGGTACCTAAGAACTTTGCAGAATTAGCCTATCTTTTAATCGCAATTTTTTGAATATTTAGTTCTTTTATAGTTGTTACTCTTTGAGGTATTTCATCACTCTTGCTTGCAATCACTTCCCCAAAATTATGTGTATTATCACCAAGATGAAACACATATGTACTGTATCTTCTCTTCAAAGACATGAAAACTTTACCACCTGTTCCCGTTTTATTTTTTTTTGCCAAACTATTTTATTATTTGAATGGAAATAATCTCTATATTTTAAAATCATTTTAAAATTAACTGAAGATTAAACTTCAGACTAATAAAACAAACCAGGTAAATATACAAATGCTTGAACACTACCTACCATATATGATTTCTCTGATCCTCTTTTACTTTAAAGAATTCTCTCTCTCGAGCAATAATGTGTCCTATCACATATTCAGCCATCACTGGAGCAGAAACTGCACCACTCATACGTGTTATTGTGAAATGAGGTGTAAATCCTTTTAAAAGCTGTTTAGTTATCATGTCTGAGCCAGTTACCGTTAATTGTAGCCATCTAAGTTTATGACCAAGGTTTTTGAGAAGGGGTGTTAAAGCAGTACTGTCTGCTATGAGAACTTCTGCATTTTGAAGCTTCTGTAATGGATCTACATGGAAACACGATTATGAAATAAGCTAAGAAATTAAAAGCATCACACTTTGTAGTATCAGATTTTTTTATTCCCTCATTGGTGCATGTGATATTGCCTCTAAGACACTTCTAATTTTAAGAGGGAGATACCAAGAAACTATCTTTATGTGGCAGTTGTGTAGCTAGCGTCAGGCAGGGGGGCAAATGACCCCCCTAAATTTTGGACCGGAAGTATTGTCATATATTGTTCTTTAATGAATCTCAAAAATGCAACCAAATACAGGTAGTTTTTTTACCCAAAACAGGTTAATTTGCTTCTAAAAATAGCAACCCTACTACCAGATCTTTGCCTTTTATAACAAAAATTTGACCCCCCTAACTTTGGAGTCTGGCTATGCCCTTGTGTGGGCTTGGCTCAGTTAGTAAGATCTCTGACTTGAGGTTTGATCCCTGGTTTTGCCAAGGGAAGAAATTTTTTTGTGTTTCTCCTCCTTTCACCATACTGGCTGTGAACAGTTATATTACAGTAAGCTATCAAGCTTCTTAACCCTTTCAGCACAAGCTAATTTATCAGCATCTATCGTCTCCTTACAATATCAATACCAAATCAGTTGTTTTGTTAGGAGAAATAAGGAGCTGATCACACACAGCAGTCTCTCCAAGATGAATTACATATTTCTCCCAACTTGTTTAGAAGGAAAGTATGGATCCAGGTTAAGAGAACTTAGCAACACATCACCTGTCGTGTTTGGTGCTGAAAGGGTTAATCTTCTATTAAAGCACTTAAAAACCCACACAAATCAATAGGAGCAGAGTTATGACATGGTGTTGTTGTCTGTCCTCAGTTGCAGAAGGGACATTTTTCCTGAAAACAACTTATAAGCAGTCTCCTCCAAAATATTGCATAAAACCATTGAGCTAGAGCCTAACATAAGGGTTAAATATCAACCATCACAGGGTCACCTGATTCAATCAACAGTAGGTTGAAATCATCGTTTGATCTAACACTCAAAACTCCAAATTATTTACCCCTAGTCCTGCATTGCTGGAAAATCAGAAGAGATTTGCTCGTAAAAGACAGAACTACTTAATGCCATGAGGACAAAGTAATATGACGCCAAGCGCCAGCGACAAAAATATAATGCTCACCTAAGGTAAATAATTAACTCACTGTAAGTGAAGTAGGAAGCTGACATTTCAAGTATTAGCCCTTCATCAGTGTTGATTAAATCACAATGACATGTTTTACTTGCTTGCAGAGTCACTTATAAATAGTTTTTTTAAAAGTATTCAAGAAGTACATTAAAGGGTCAGTCTAAATCTCACCTTACAGCAAAGCTACACATTTGAATGCTTCAACTGTAAAGATTAGGAGTAAAAACAGATAATAGGAATGTAGTTGGTTTGTGGATTGACAAGTTTCAACACATTTTTTGCAACAAAAAGTACTGAAAATAAAATAAAGTAATGTAGACAATGATAAAGAAAATAATTGTTGAAACTGTTGATTAAGTTCATGATAGTGATAAAGCTTCCATCCTTTAGCAATGGTAAAAGCCAATTAATCATTGATAATGACAAAAAAGCAATGAGAACTGATGATATTTAGTTGTAACATTTTGTAAGTAGTTCTTCATATTTTTATAGGGGCCCAAGGAGCAGATTTTAGAGTGCAAGGGTAAATTTAAGTTTTTTGAAGCATGGGAGGGCAGAAAATTTATTGATTTTCTTGATGTCACCTTTTGCATTCAAGAAAACATACAATGCATGTCTTTTTTTAAAATGAACAGTCAACTGTCTTTTATATTTAAGAAATTAAAGTCAGGAAAATAATGGGGGGAGGGTGTAATTGACTTTCTTGCCCCCCCAACTCTGCAGCCCAACATAGTAGTGTAGTCAGGAATTTGTTGTTGGAGTGTGAACCAACATCATAGCTGACCTCATGTTAAACATTTCACATGGAAGGAAGGGAAAAGTTAAAGATCATGGCTCATTTACCAGACCTAATGTTTACCAATCATAAAAACAAAAGAGAGAGAGAGAGACATGACAACCAATATTGATTTTTATTCCTTATGGTTAATTGGCATCTACAGAATTGATTCATGGATAAAAAACATTCAAGTAGATGAGATTAGAGTAAATGTTCTAATGTTTTTCGTGTTGGTATGTTGTTTGCTGGTTATCTAGACTTGGCTTTTTTGTCAAGAGGTGCTTTTTGATCTCAATGGTGGCTGTTGTTTTGTAGTGCTCTCGTTTTCTCATCAAATTCCAGCTGATTGCAACCACGAAAAAAAATTCAAAAAATTGTGATACAGTAACATATCTCAGATTACACCTCGTATGTAATTGGTTGAAGTTAATTAATTACTTTCTTTGTGCCCCAGGAAGTGGGCAGATCAAGAATGTAAATAATAGCACTTTTATCGCCAAATCTTTGAATGCAGTTTTTGCAGTTTTTTCCTACATTAGAATTTGCCTTCTTCGACGCATTCAAAAGGCTAATACTCCGTCTGGTTTTCATCAATCTTTATGTAATATATCAAACACAAGAGACAGTGTTTCATCACATGTCCAAACACTGAGAAGAGATTTGAATATACGATGCCCAGCGGAGTATGTTTGACGAAATTGCAGATTGGAAACGTAATGACACACTGTCTTGAGTATTTGATATATCTTCTCAATCGAAACTAAAACTAAGGAGTAAACGATGAAATAAAATCGTAAAAATATATGCTAATTAAGATCACATTTCCAAACCATGGTCACGGTTTGAGTTTAAATTTGATAACAAATTGTCAGTCTTTTTTGGGGTCTAACTGATTGAGGGTAAAATTTCCGTACTACCCCATACATTCATTATGCATACATTTTATTCAAAAGAGAAACAATAATATGTCAAAGTTTTCAGTGTGCTTTTTGCATTCATAATGAATGTACAGAAATTTTACCCATGCATGATTAGGGGGTCTTTCCACTTACCCGTGTCACTAGCAGAATATGGGATATTCACCAAATCTATGGATGGACAAATCTTTACCAGTTCTTGCGGTAAATCCAAGTACCTTGACCAAACGTGAACCGTTCGCATTATTCCCATTACCTCTGCTACAAAGTTTTAGGGAAATTGACTTTTAACACAGCTTTGTTTAGGCAAGCAGGTCAAACAATATATTCAAATTCTTCTAACTCCTTTTGGAAATGAACGCGATGCATAAACTGAGCAAATGAAATGCGAGCTTCAATCCCACACTTTTAGAATGCGTTTTCCGAAGGAAGCCTGGGACTTATATAAGTAATCGAATTTTCGGATGAATTTCGAAACTTTTTCTGTTCTAGCACTTCATCTGGATATGTTGGCAGACAACGTGAGTAACCTAATTAATCAATATTTTTTCATGAGGTCAATAAAGAATTTAGAAAACGATTGCTATTTATTCGAAAAAGCTAATCAACGTTTATAAGTGGTAATTTGTGAATCATCTTTTGCTGTTGTAACGAAAATTAATATTGATGAAAGCAAGTTTTATCCTAAATCTTTTATGGAACGCTGTCAACGATTATTGTGATCGAATTTGTACAAAACCTGGGCTAAAACATACTAGGGTTGACAAGTAGTTCTCAAACTTATTAAAAATTCACCAAGTTAAAACAAAAGAAATCATAACCGTGGCCATGGTTTGGAAATGTAATCTTAATTAGCATAAATTTTTACGATTTTATTTCTTCGTTTACTCCTTAGTTTTATTTTCGATTGAGAAGATATATCAAATTCTCGAGACAGCGTTTCATCACGTTTCCAAACACCTCGAATTTCGTCAAAAATACTCCGCTGCGCATCATATTTTTAACTCTCTTCTCAGAGGTTGGAAATGTGATGAAACACATTGGGGTATGAAAGTGACATTGTCTCTCGTGTTTGATATGTTACATCAAAGCCAAAGGGCTGGGTCACAGAACCGTGCTATTTTTTGACCGACAAAAACCAAAAAGTGTTTCATGTTAACTTTTGAACAATGATCGTCAAAGTATTATCTTCGTTTTAAATACGATTCAGTGAAAACTTCCATTTTGTTTTATTGTTTGACAATGCTAAATTATCTACGAAATATTGAAAATAGCCCGGGAAGGGGGGGGGGGACTCCAGTTGCCAACGGGCGGTGATGATCGTCGTATCTTTTAGGGTGTCTTAAAGGTTTTTGGGCCACCAAAGTATAAGCTGGTATCTTTTAGGGTCTCTTTTAAAGATAATAACATATTACATAATAATAACAGCAACAACAGCTTTTAAATTTGCTTTTATTGTTTAATTATGTCCAGTTATTAACTTGTAACTCAATATTTGATACATGTAATTTACTCGTGTCCCGGGTTTGTGTCAATTAACACACATTTAATAGATCTGCAGAATTATGACAAAGCTTTCCTAAACTTTTCAAGCAGAAGGTGTTTGAAGTTGACGTCTCTGGAAATATTAAAAATGCTTAAAAATTATAAATTTGTTCATTTTTAGCTGGTATCTTTTAGGGGTAAAAATCTTGTTGCCACGCCCACCTTCGTAAGACCCCGGTATCTTTTAGGGTATTTCTGAAAAATTTCGGCGATCATCCCCGCCCTAAGATTTATGGGAGTCCCCCCTCCCGGGGAAAATAGCAACAAAATTTTAACTGTGCGCATTTATTTACGCGGGACCTGCAAACCATTCAAGTGCCTAACAGCTTTGAAAGTTAATGTGTGGCGTGGAAAAATTGTTTTTTTCTTTATCACTTTGGCAATTAGAACAACAAAAAATAATGATCTGATAAATTGCGTTTTTTTTGTCTTTTGTTCTCCAGATAAACAGAGGGGAGGGAGTGCACTCTCAGACCAAAAAGGTTCGCAGCAGTTTGCTTAATTAGTTGCTTGAAATGTTTTAACGTGAGGGCTGCTATGGTGTCGGTTTTCCATCTGCTCTTTATAACCATTATTTTTTATCAGACAACTGATCTGAGGGCAGTCAGTAGCCCGAGTAATCGCATCACTGTGCGTCTAGTTAAACGATGACGTGAAGTTCCACGGCCTTTTTAAAACTCAGGGCGACAAAACACACACACAAGTTCATGAATAGTTTTAAAGTCAATGGCTTGATTTATACTAGAGACGGATCATCCGTCTGGGACGAGCTTGGGCAAAGAACGATAGCTCGTCTGATAATCTGTCTGAGTATAAATACGGGAAAGCAGACGGATCATTCGTCCAGACGAGCTATCGCGATAGTCCGTCTTGTCAGAAGAACCATCGTGGATAACTCGTCGAGACGTGCTTGCCGGTATTCATACAGACGGATTATCAGACGAGCTACCGTTCGTTGCCCAAGCTCGTCCTAGACGGATGATCCGATAGATATATCTAGTATAAATCGAGCCAATCAAGATTTGATGACCGGTCATAGGTCATGCCACTGGTGGCCTTTTCAGTAGCCACTAATTCGTTGTCTGTTCGTATATAACAATGATGGGGTAACTTAATAAAATGGCGCCCAACACAATAAACACGGGAGACAGATATCTCCTGCCAATTCTTGATAAGAACACGTATACCAAAGTTGGATTTGGTTTCTGATTTAATAGTTTGACGCTTTAAAAACAGCTTGATAATAACTTTGAAATATTTTTGCATCCTCGAACAAACTATATAGCAAATTCCGTTTATGTATCCTTTAAATTTGCTATTAGTGAAGAACACCAAATAGTTGAAAACAAAATGCAGCTTAACCCTAAAATAATTTTTTTTTCTAATTTCATGCTAACCCTTTTAGAATTTTACTAATAGTACATAAACTTATAGTTACATGTTCAAATGTAGGATTTTAGCTATAGTATATTCACATCGCAAGGTTCAAAGAGAAGCCCGATTAAATCACAGTTGCTCTAACGAAGAGCTAACGCACTAAACGTTTGCTCCCTACTCTACTTACGGTGATGATTAAACGTTTCAACCGAGGGTTGATTAAATCACAGTTGATCTGACGAAGGGCTAACACACGAAACGTTTGCTCCCTACTCTACTTACGGTGATGATTAAACGTTTCAACCGAGGGTTGATTAAAACACAGTTGATCTGACGAAGGGCTAACACACGAAACGTTTGCTCCCTACTCTACTTACGGTGATGATTAAACGTTTCAACCGAGGGTTGATTAAAACACAGTTGATCTGACGAAGGGCTAACACACGAAACGTTTGCTCCCTACTCTACTTACGGTGATGATTAAACGTTTCAACCGAGGGTTGATTAAATCACAAATGCTCTGACGAAGGGCTAACACACGAAACGTTAG
>JAOEHV020247295.1:0-12455 GCA_025447995.2 Isaurus tuberculatus | reverse complement strand
TGATATGATATGATATGATATGATATGATATGATATGATATGATATGATATGATATGATATGATATGATATGATCGTCGGTCAATTTTAACCCCAGTCGCAGCCAGAGAATGAATTGTTGGAGTTTTACAATACTTGTGAACAATTCTGCATTTTACAGGCGCAAGTTTGCAGCCAAGCAGTTTACAATTTTTTTTATTTTTTAGGTAAATGCCCCCTGCGACCAAGGACAGACCACAACACGAGATCGTAACCCTACTCTTATCTACAAGTATGTGGATTCTTTTAAGTCCTCCAAAAGAACGTGTGACATTAGGAGACTAGACCAACGGTTTAACGTCCCTGTCCACGGACGATGTGGCGAAAGAAAGGCCGCACAGATGTTCAACCCTCAGAGGAGGGCGGGGATCCAACCCGGGGCCTCCCGCTTTGCAGTCGGAGATCTTAGCAACTGAGCCAAGCTTGCACACACAAACACTCGAAATCTACTTTCTGTGTTGAAAACCAGCTGAAAGTCACTGCGTAAATTCTCAACAAGTCTGATCTTTCACGGAGCAGGAGCTCATCTCTCGCTCCTTGGTGTTAAGCGGACGAGATACTTCGACTCCCCCTGGACTAAGCTCTAAACCATCGCCGATTAGCTCCTAACAAACGCTGGTACTCTATCTGCCAATTTCTTTAGGTTTGGAAGCTGAGGCACCTTTGGCAGAAAAGAAGGTTAAATCTCGGTAGAACCGGGGATACATCCCGGGTTCTAAAAAGTGTTTGAAAACACAACGAAATTCAATTAAAAATTGCGTTAATTTCAACATGCATTAAGTTTTTTTTTCTTTTTCTAAAAGTTAACGTCTCCACTGCCACAGTGGCGTGGTTGGCGAGATTAACTTCAGGCTCCAGCCGCAAGGTAACTGAGTCGAATCCCTGCTATGCCAGAAAACACTTTCATGATTTTCTTTTCCGCCAAAGTTAAAACTGGTTTCCATCATTACAAGGTTGGTAAAAAGAGTACTAGCTTCTTCTGTGAGCTAACCTGCGACAAATTAGAGGCCCGTCCACCGGAAGTTAAAGAGTCTCATCCGCTTAACAATACAGAAACCGGAAAAATATGTCGGCGCAAAGGAGTTCTTTTAAGCCTAACTATTGCTTGAATATGGAAAATATGTTAATATTTTCCCCTGATCTACCAAATCAATAAACAAATAAACAATATACTATAAAAAGAGCATGAGAAAAGGTTGCTAAACAGCTGTGGAGATAATCAGTTCTTAATTGGTGTGTCTTTTTAACAGGGTTTTATCCTAGGCTGTGTGACAGAGCTAACGTTAGATATGTTTTTACCCAGATGCAAACTTCGCTCTTTTTGCAACAGAGGTTGGACTTTGTTGATGTAGAAATCCTTGTATTGTGCAAACTTTTTTTCTCTCTCAATATGGGATGAACTTGCGATGTGAGCGTTTCGCACAGACTCGAGTTGATGCTGATTGGTTTCTTCCAAACCCTGCCGCAGCAAATCTGAAAAATAGTAGGAATTTACGAACTTTAGGATGCTTTTGTAAGGAATTTTCCAATCTGTAATTAGTTACTTTTATAATTAAATAATAGCAATAGATCAAAAATTGTCAAAAGAAGCAACACAACTTTTTAATATTTTGGTAAGAAACTTTGATCAAATATCTGCTCCTTGCGTTAGGGAATTTGACTTTGCCCAAAATTTTCCTCTCAACCCAATACTAAAATACGAAGGTATATGTTATCGTGGGAGGAGAGGAAGAATTTTGGCGATTGTGATTTCAACGTACAGCACAATACAGTACCTTGGAATTCTAAGCACAGTAAATGACGCATATAGTTAATATAACTGGTTGTAAAGACTTCTAGTTGCCATTCATTTCATATCAAAGATTTAATACAATGCCTTAATATTTTTAAATCTTTTATGTGAGTTATGTGAGTGAAAACAAAATGTCTGTTCCTAGAGTGTAGGAATTTGAAATTATCTCACTTTTTCCGGCCCCCTCGCCGTGTTTAAATTCTAACATGAATTAAATGTAAAACTCAAATTTTGGAAAGCTCTTGTTTAATAACAAAGAAAAAGGTTTTTCACTTCATGTGCACTTAAAGATTTAAACAAAACTAAAAACGAAAGCAAAACACTACCTACCTCCACTAACAGTAAAGCTGTCTTCAGTGCCAATTTCACCTTGCGCGAAATCTTTAATCTCTTCTGCAAATGTCACTCCACAAACTCCACACGTTATATTGTCTACTGCAAATTTACCAAACCTTTCTTCCTCGTTACGACGTTCCTTCTTTGCCGGATGCTTTTTCAACTGCTTTTGTTTAATAGCTTCGTTTCGTCGCCTAAAGTATCGTTGTATTGTTCTTGCAGCTGCATCCCGGTCTTGTTCTTCTTTTTCTTCTCTCAAACTCAATTGGAACAACATTGGAACTGCTGCTTCGCTCTCTTCAGTATCAATTAAAGCTTCATCTACTTCATCCTTCGATTCTGTGCGCTGGGGAATATGTTTTACTTTTGATTCACAACACTCGGCCTGTAGTGCAGAAATGTCAAAGTTGAATTCTGCTGGGTAGAGCTTAGGATTAGAAACTGTTGCATTAAATTGTCGATCCCATCGGAGATCAAACAAATCCTCGCCTCTAGACCTGAGCAGCTTCGCTAGCAACACAACTACATCTGATATTCTGGTAACGTTTTTGAGAGACTGGAGGGCATCTTGGATTCGAGAAGGTTCCAATGTTATTTTTAAAAGACTCTTCAGAATGACAGGTTGGCATTCAGCTGGTATATCCGATCCACTATTACAAAGCATTGTAAGAACGAGAACAAAAGTCCTCTCCATTTGATCGTAATCATCGTAGTTTACTTTCTTATTTATGGAGGTTCTTGACTCAAAGACATCTGAAACGACATCAAAATGTTGATACTTGATTCCACAGGTCAATTCCACCACGTACTTTAGAAGACTTTGCATGGTGGTATAAACATTCCTTGGGTTACGAGTATTCCTTGCAGTGCGCTCTAATGCATCAAACAGTTCTAAGTGCTTCTCATTCGTGCAATTCACCATGTTCCATATTTCTACAGCTTTTAAGTAGCTGTTAGGAAGGCAGACGGGGTAGACATAGTTCGCATTAAGACGTGAACACATGGCCAAACAAGCTGTGAGCTGATACTCCAATATCATTAGTGTGTTGGCAATGGAAGGTAGAGGCATCGAAGAACGACTTGCAGGAAGTGTCAGGAAACGCCTGATGTAGTAGTGTGCTGCGCTTTCGATGTCACCGTGGACATGGAGAAGATTTCTTCCGTAATTCCACCAGCTAAGGAAGCTGCTGAATCTCCCTGATTTAAGATTGTCCTTCACCATACCATTTCTGGAGAGCTCTATCTTTTGTTTCTTTTTGGTCTCCTTCTCAAACTCTCTTTCTTCCTCGTAAATCCACTTTCTTGCCTTCTCTTCGCAATTGATAAGTTGTAGGAATGAAGACAAACGAATGAAAACATCAGCATTCGTCCTTCGGTTGGATCCTTCATTTTGCCAGGTGTTATCTACGAAGTCAGCAATTCGTTCTTTCACTCTCCTGCTCTTTCTTATATCAATCACAAGAGAGGGCGTTAGGTTTACACTTTGCATACCATGTTCCGGAAAGATTATTTCGTACAAAGTTTCACAAGACTTGAAATACTGGATATCTTTGGTCACCATTTGATCAACAAGCGGTTTCGCTTCTTTGATACTTGACATAGATTTCACAAAACTGCTAACAACTGCATCCAAAGACACCAAATTAAGAGCTGCATAAAACCTAAAGTTAAAAAGGTGCCTCGAATCAGTGATATGTTGACGTATGCAGCTGGAGGACCCACAGACCAAGCCAAGACGGAATGCGTCGCAAACTTTGTTTTGAGCGACAGAATCTTGAAGTACGCAGCGGATCTTGCGAACAAGTTTGACAGAAAGATTGGCAAGGTAGCGCAATATTAGCCTTTGTGCACTCGCACGGTCAGTCCTCCCCTCACCTACTTTGTTTTCTTGTGACTGGCTATTTAGCAATGAGAATTTACTTCCGCCGTTATGTAAGAAAATCAAGTCGGATTGACTGTCACTGGAACTCCTTAGTCCGAAATAGCTTTCGCATGTATCAATGATCTTGAGATCCTCTGACTTTCTCTTTTCTTGTATTGCTAGAGCCTGAATCAAATTAAGGAGTCTCTGAACAGTTCTTACAAGAATCCACTGACTTAACTTTGGATCCTTGTTATTTGTTAGTTCAAAAAGGGTCTCCACTGTTTCTGCCTCTCCGACATCGCTTCTGGCGCTGTTAAATTTTCGACCAGCTTCCTTAACGGCCTCTACATTTCGTTGCACTTTACCTGTTAAAAGCAGAGCATCTCCTAAGCCATGGTTGTCTCTAGCCTCTTCATACTTCATCCGAGCTGTCATAAGATGTTGAAGAACACTTTCTAAATTGTTGGGGGTTCTCAAAAAAGCCATACGTGCAAGTGCCATTGAGCAGTCTGCAACAAATTTTGGCTGACTTGAAAGTCGAGCTGCTTCTTCGAACTTTCCATATGTCATCAGTAACTGGGCTGCTTCTTCGGGTTTTCCACTCTCCACCAAAGCTAGAGCTACTTTATCGTAAAACCCACGTGCTTTCAAGAAATTGATTCGATCTTGTGCTTTTGGTAAACGTGCGAGTACTTCTTCCATGTCTGAAATTCTGTCGTTCTTGTAGTGTTCTTCAGCTAAATCGAAACAAAGTCTGTCGAGAGTTCTCGTGGCCTTCGGAGGGATGACCACTTCTTTCAAGTGTGACTCATCAGAAGTAAGGGCGTTGTATCTTTCCAGTACGTCTATTGCTCTGTCAAACTTATTTCCCTGACACAGGATCTCAATGGCTTGTCTGTAGTCGTTAACCGTTTCAAAGCATTCACTTGCTTGAATAAAATATTTTTCTTTCTTGAACAGTTTCGCCGCTTCTTGGAACTAGAATAAACAAGACGTACAGCTGCGTGAACACGGGCTTCCAATAAAGTTTCGTAAGAATTGGCCTATGATTCTTGATAATACTTAACGCTAAAAATAAAATGCTCAATAGTTCCTGATAATTATATGAAAATTATGAAAAAAAGGAAAAAAGCTACTGCGGTCGAAAACTGTTGTAGGAAAATTCAAAACATCTTAGGTCGTTACCATTTCCGTAGCTTCGCTTTTAGGACGGACTGGCTAACAAGGTACTCTTTGTGGTACAAATACAACGAAGAAAAAACCGCCTGCTTTTTATGACTCGGGCTTACCTAAGGATCCCAAGTAATCATTGAAAACTGTTACCAAGATGCATCTAAAAGGTTATAACAAACCGGAGTACCCGGAGAAAAATCCTCGGAGTCAGATTGAGATCGACAAATTTCAGCTCACGTGCGGAGCCCGGGAATCGTACCCGGGTGATAGAGGTGAGAAGCAATGTAACAATAGTATTTGCACAAAAACGTACCTTCCTTGTTTTTTTGTGCAATGCAGCGAGGAGGTAACGTTGCTTAGCATTGTGCAGACAGATGCCTGCTTCTTCAATCATACCACAATTCAAAAACTGCAATGCAGCTTTAAGGAACTCTTCTCTCATTTCACGAGGTTGGCCGCGGAGCTTGTTTGCATCTTCAGCTTGTTGGTGAGCATTGCTTTTCTGCATCATTTGATTTTCTCCAGCAAAGGCAAAACATTTTGCAGCAACCTTCCATAGTTTTTTCTTGTAGAAGTATTGGCCTCGCTCGAACCACTCCTCTGGTGTCGATCTTTCAGCAAACATGGAAGTCAAAGGTTCAATGCCTTCGGTATCTTCTTTGAACGATTCTACTTTCACAAGTTTCATCTTTTGAAAGTATTCAAACATAGGTGAACGCGCTTCTAGATCTTCGTCAAAGAACCACACATTTACTCGAGCACGAGTAATAGCGGTGTAGAGGAACTTGAACTCTGAATTAAGAACCTTGTGTTTGTCACTGTTAAAATCTAAAGGGCGACTTGTAATGATTAGCTCATCCTCCTTGATTTCTAACAAACCTGTATGTCTTGACGAGCTGCTTTCCTCGAGCTTGTTTACATAACCAGAAACAACCCGCCATTCCTTGCGTGCCTAGAATGAAAGCTTTTGTAAATTAAACGAAAAGAGAACCTAGCTGATAACAAAATTCCTAAAAAATAAGTTACTTTAAAGTTGAATTAAAGTACATAAATATTTTTTAATTTGAAGTTTGTTTCTTCAAGTATTGAACAGAATAACACTTTGTTTTAAAACTGTCTGTTTGCAACAGACGCCTATGTTTATTTTAACAATTGTCTCAAGTTAGCATGGGAAAACGCTCATACCTTTTAAAAAAATTAATCTTCAACAACAATTTTAACACCTAAGTTAGACATCAAAAGAAAATGAAAAAAAAATGAAAATAAAAAACGCCCGAATGGTTTCCCAGATTTATGAGCTCTAAAAAATTATATACAACAGAAAGATATAATTTAATAAGATCATATTGTTTTAATTAACTTGACTTGTAACTGATTGAAATGCAAAGACGCAAGAAAATCCCCACCCCCTTCTTTTCCATGGAATAGTACTGGGATATCCTTTACATACGTCATAGCCTTATAACATAACAGGCTGACATAGTGGTCGTTACTCACGCCTTCATCCTCATTGACGTCGACTGAAATTGGTGGATCACGATCTGTCTTTTCTACGACCAGAACAACGATTTCAATTTTCTCTCATGTGCGTTAATCTTTGATGTGTACAATGAAACAATATTTTCGATAGTTCATAAAGAAAACAGCGAGCTAAGTAACAATCTCTTATTAGTTAGGCGTGAGACATACCTGCGAGTCTTTGAAGAAGTTGTAAATTAGTACGTCATCAAACTCCAGACCTTTCGCTTCATAGATGGTCATAACCAGTCCATGCTTTAGTTCCTCTGGGATAGACTCCCGCGCTTCGTCTGAAGCTACCAAAACCACCTGATGAGCGCCAAACTCAATGCGTGACGTTTGCCTACGATTCCCTCGTAGAATCATCGCAAGGTCAGAGAGACTGCACGACTCAAGAATCACAGGTTTGGGCCCGTCAAACAATCCCTGATCCTTTTCCAATTTGTCAAACGACTCTGGGAAAAAATGCAACAATAGATCGACCACGCTTGAGGCGAGACGCAATATGCCTGCATGTGACCGATAGTTGTGGATCAATTGGTACAGTCTATCGGGAACACGAACATGCCCATGTTGGGTGTCCACTTGAGTTGACTTGTTTGCATGGAAGAACAATGACTTGAGATCACTGAACCGAAACGCTATCCCTCGCATGATGCTTTGTGCTGTATCTCCTGTAAAGAAAAGATCATTGGGATGGCGACAACAACGAATTATAAGCGACAACTCAGCCTGTGTGAAATCTTGGGTCTCATCTACATAAAGGCGGTGAATGGACCATTCTGGAACGCCACTTTCTTGAAGGCGCCGGTGGAGATTGAAAACTAAATCTGATTCATCAAACATACGATTGGATGAGCGATTTCGCTGGTATATCTGAAAGAGCTCGTACACAATTCTCCTGTCATCATCAGAGAAATTAGGCGCCCTCTTCCTGCCAAGATCCACGTAATCTTCAAGACTAAGGTTGCCTGTTTCAGACAAGAGTGCTTCTGCCGAGCCTTTGATAAACGATCTTATTTCCATCCAAACCAAGGTAGGGTGATAATTCACCTTTCGGTTCTTAACCATTTTTGGCCAAATCTCATTTCGGAAGACATGATAGGTAATTTCACGTCTTGTGTCGAATTCCTTTCCTTGTGCAGATTTAGATTTTCCGTCTTGATTGTTAGCTGCAGCAGCAGGTGTTTGTCGAATACCTTCTTCTTCATTCTCATCATCCGAATCTTCAGACTGTATATATGACAAGTTATAGTCTTCTTCTCCCCAACCTTCGATTTGACGTAACAAGGCTCCATCATCTGCGCGTTTGAAAAATGGCCCTTCATATGGCTCAACTGGTAAAGATGCATCTAGCATCAGAAGGAAATCCCGGGAACTGATAAACAAGGGCCATGCTGTGTCAAGGACTTCCTGAAATCTCGATGGCAAAGGGAGGTCTTCTTGAGCTACATGATC
The DNA here is from genome assembly GCA_025447995.2 of Isaurus tuberculatus. Classification (NCBI taxonomy): domain Eukaryota; kingdom Metazoa; phylum Cnidaria; class Anthozoa; order Zoantharia; family Zoanthidae; genus Isaurus; species Isaurus tuberculatus. The sequence continues at coordinate 4,276 of JAOEHV020247295.1, read as the reverse complement.
TTTTGCATCTGGGCAGGCGTGACTTAGCTCGCGAAAATTCTTTTGTACTTCACTGCAGAGAACTGAGTTTTTTGTCACAAAAAGTTGATGAAGATGCTCAAAGCAGCCAATCGCACTTTCAGCTCCTTGAGGTTCTTCCTCCAAATTTTGATGTTGTCCTTCGTTGGAGGACGATGCCTCTGATGAAACACACTGTGATACTTCTTCACTTAACGACCCTGGCTCTTCAGTAACAGGATTACTGCAATCGTCATAATTCCTATTGCTTGTATTTTGTATAGGTTCTGACGAAACGTATTTTGGAATATGTGGCCCGGCTTTGCTTGCCCCTTTCCAATACGTTTCAAACTCCCTCCACAGCCGATACAGACAGCAGGTTGTCTTTCCAGTCCCACTACGGCCAAGAAGGATTATGGGACAGGGCGGTGAAGGACACAAGTTGATGATGTCGTATTCTCGCTCTGTTACTTTGAACGGAAAATCTACCTTTGTAGAATCGCACTGTAAAATAGTATGAACCAATGCAGTGTTGAAAGAGTAGAATTTCAAAATATGATACTCTTGTTCATTAGCACTTGCAGGAGGACAGAAGAGTTCATTAAGTTCTTTTTCTTTCGTTTGCTTTCTCGCTTGTCCTTGTCTCACCGTTTTGTTTTCCTCTTTCTTCTTTTGCTCCTCTGTCTTCTCAACATAGTAGTTCGGAAAACAATCTCCAGTAAAGTCTTTCCGAAGATTATCTCTTTTAAAGCCTTTTAGATTTGTCTTGATAATGCAATCTCTCCCTCGGTCGTGTGATCTAGCTATGTTGTCTATCTTGTGCTCGACAGTGTCGTGGGCCAAAGCAATGTCCCACACTCGAATAATGTCAGAATAAACACGACCTTCTGACAAGTCAGCTTTCACCCGTAATTCAGGATCCTGACTACACCTATACGAAAAAGCTACAGTTTTTTCCCACAAAATACGAGCACCTTTCGAAAGCTTGGCTTCGTACAAACAAATGTCTTTTTTCTTTGCAGTTCCTTCCAATCTCTTGCAAAGGTTGGCGTTCCAACGACCTTCAGCAAGCATTCGAATCTTGGCGATAATTCTCTTCTTCATTCTGTTTGTAACCCGCTTGCTTTTCATAATCTTCCATACCTGATCAGTGCAGTCGACCTCCCAAGGAAGATTTTCAAACGGAGAGTCAATATCCAAACCGTCATCTTCTCGCACTTCGTTTGTCTCTGTAGTGGATGATATAGCTGCAACGGAAGCTGCGTTTTCTGCTTCTTCGATTTCTTCCAATTCTTCTAATTCTTCTATTTCTCCCTCTATTTCTTTTTCTAAATCTTCCTGCTGTTCACGAAGAGTTGCATTTTTTGCTTGCTGCTCAAACAAAATTTGCTCAAAGTCAAGGCGTTCAATAGCATCTGAAACCTTGCAGTGCCATTCATTTCGCGATTTTTGTCTTTTTTCTAACTTTGGAGGAGATTTCTTTTTCTCTGGTAAAACAGCAGCATTCTCGACATGAACGGACTCGACGTCCCAAGCTTCTCCTTGTTCTTCATCAAGTGGCAAAGAAACAGCAGATTTAGAAATAACTTGTTGCTCATCTCGCTCCTTGGAAACTGATTCTGGAGTAGCATAATTAGTTTGCTTCTTTGTATCCGACAACTTGTATCCGTCCATTGCAATTTCTAACAACCTGAATCTTCTGTCGTTCTTAGATAGGATATCAATTGCCATCTTTTTGTTTGCATTTCGTAGATGCGGGTTAACTCCGTTTTCCTTTAAAATATTAATGGCTCTGCATTTTCTTTTATTATGTTTTCCCAAACTTGCAATATGGAATAAACTGTTTCCGTACTTGTTTTGCACATTTTTGGACTCGGGGAACTTTGATTTTTTAAGAAGCGCGTAAAGGTAATCCCATTTATCTACAAAGAAAATTAAAACTGGAATTACCTTTACGACAAAGTTTTTCTACAAATATATAAATTCTACTAACACAAAACTGTCTAATTGAAAAGAAAAGGTTTAAACACATCTTCCATGATATGAGAAATCATATAAGAATTAGTATAAACTATTCATTAGAGAGTTAACTGAGAATTAATAATAACGTCTGCTTGAACAAAACGTTTCGCACTCATACAATTGACACTGAATTTTAAATTATTAAAAGATTAAAATATTTAAAAGATCTTTCATGATATGAGAGTTCAAACTCTAATTTAATGTTCAGGAGTTACAGACCTTTGTCGATTCCCTTCTCCATAGCAAACTGTAATGGAGAGCCTCCTCCATTAGTTAGCTGTCCAGGATTTGCTCCATATTCCAAAAGTTTGTTCACCAGATGCTGGTTCTCTTGTTCCATGACTGATATCAAGGGCGGCTTGCAAGAATCCGAGAGGCCGTTAGTCGATACTCCATTTTCAACAAGGACTGACAGCAGTTGATTACGCTCCTTTATAGGAAGACTCACTGACACAATTTCTTCCAGGGGGACAGTGCTGGCGTCACAGCCACTGGCTAACCCCCCACGCCCAGATGGATGTCGTTTGGCCCCACCACCTCCAAGGAACAGCACTTTAAGCTTCTTCCATTCTTTTTTCTCGACAACGTCTTTGAGGATCTTTTCAACAAGAGGCTTTGGTGGATCGACGGTAACAGCAGAGGTTCCCTCTAAGCACAAAAGATTTATTTGGAAAATAATTATCACATTTGTAAATAGTAAGCAAGCCATGGGTTGTGAAAGATGTTATGTAATTAACTATATGTTGCATTAATTGATAATCGTCGTATGTAAAGTGGGATCAACATTTCCCCCTGACGAAAAGCTAGCGCTCGAAATATCAACTTCCTCGCCTTTTTACAACTATGATTTCAACCTAGAGTTGATAAATTACGTGCTTCATCTACCCGCTGACGAACTTTAAAAATCTTTTAAAGCTATTTACCGAAAAACATGGAGTATTCAATCTGAATTAAGAGACATTTTCAGAGGTGGCGGCAGCAAATATTGGATGGGGGACGGGAGGGGGGAATTTCAAGAACCGAAGGGACGACAATTCTAGGGGGTCTGGTCAATTCAACGTAACAAGGAATTTTTTGTCTTCATGAGAACACATTTCCTTAAAATGCGACTTCATGAATACCTCAATAATAACGCATTCGCTAATACTTGAAGGCAATTTTTTTTTTTGGGGGGGGGGGGAAAGGAATCCTCTAATCTCCCCTTCCCCCTTCTTCTTCACCCGCCTATGATTTTGTAAATTCAGAACGTTATACTGACTGTTAGTCTTGGAACAAAACAATAATAAATAGTAGAGGGAAAAATATTTGCTTTTTTTTCCTTAATAATGGAATTTTCAAATTTATCAATCTTGACTAACTATTTTGAAGATTTCAAGTTCGAAAAAAAGATCAATTGGTTTCACCGAAACATAAAAGAAATTTTGGCACCAATTACATAATTACGTTCTTTTACATCCTAGAATGAACAATATTACAGAAAAACCTATATTTTTTAAGAAATGGGATATTAAATTGTTCAAAATATAGCAAAAAAATGCTCTCACGAAATTTGGGAAACAATTTCCAAGGTTTGAGCACATATTGTAATTTTAGTTCAAGGATAAATTTCGAAATAAAAGAATCAAGAGTTTAGACTGTAAAATATACTTAAAGAACAATCATGGACTTATATACCAGGGAACCACTTATTAAAACAAAAACAAAACATTGTGGATTTACCCCAAAAGTTAGGAGCGACGCCTTTTCACAGAACTAAACATTTGTCATTAACTTCATGAATAACACACATCAAAAACCAAAGTTGCTATTTTACCTCCGGACTTCTGGGCTAACGAGATCACTATCCTTAAGACCTGGTCGATGTTGTCCTCATTCCCGTCTCTTTCTAAATTCTCTAAGTACTTTCCATAGGCTTGGATGGCTTCTTTGGAGCGTTTTAACTGCTCATAACAATCGCCCTGGTATTCATAGGCCTTGTAGGAAAATAATATTTCCTTCAGTCACATTGAAATTTATCATATAAATTTATCAACAACAAAAAACAGTTTGAGTGACAACCGAAAAATTGCAACCTAGCTATATATTCATTCAACAGCGGCGTGATGGCGCAGTTGATAAGATCTCTTTATTATATCGCAGGCTCGCTGAGCGGGCAAGATGAAGCGAATTCTGTGTTCTGGTTGGTTACACGAGCGGGCAAGATAGGCCCATCTTGCCCGCTCAGGATTTTCGGTAGTAAAGTGAAATTCTTTGGCCA
>JAOEHV020247201.1:0-12458 GCA_025447995.2 Isaurus tuberculatus | reverse complement strand
CGTTTCGAGCGTGAGCCCTTCGTCAGCGCATGACGAAGCTCATTAGATGCTCTGACGATGGGATCACGCTCGAAACGTCAGCTTCTTTATTCCTACGGCGATGATAATTCATTTATCAACACTACTTTAAATTTTAGTAGGCCGGACAAGATGACCGGCCACCTTCCAAACATTTTTTGAACCCTAAATCTATCCGATTAAAATAATAACATATTGAGCAGGTTCGCTGCCTTCTTTTTAGATGTTTTAAAATAAATTCTAAATTAATGTTTTTTTTTTCAAAGCCAAAACTACTCCAAAAACCATTCTCAGCTCATCAGGCAAGTTGAGGCCATCACCCTTCAACACCGGAACTTTGCGAGTAATATTAAGAAAGGCAACGTTGTTAGTTAAGCTCATATCGCCTTTTGACCAGTAGTGGCTGTCTTGTACTAAAGAAAGTTAATATGATTTCCGTGTTTACATAACCTTATGTAAACACGCGGGAAGTTACGAGAAGACGAGGAAACCACGACGCCAAGCGGATAGGGGGCGGGGTCAAATATTACCTTATTAAAGAGTTTTCGAAACACAACGCGTCAGATCATGAGGAGCCAAAGGAGTCTAGAAACAAGCACGGTCAGTTCATGGTCTTGCAACCTAGTGCGTCAAAGTTACTCTTGCAGCGCAGATTTTGGAAATTCACGTCATCTTGACAACGCGGTTGTTTTAGGTTTAAGTATCAGGCAGATATCAAGGACTTAATCTTCACTTTTCTAATCTTTTGTAATTTCGTCTTTTCAGCTGATGCTCCAAATGTTGAGATCACTGATAAGATACATTCTCGAACTTTACGGCAAGTTTATCTCACCTGTAACGTCACTGGAGATCCAAACCCTGATATCACTTGGGAGTACAATAACGTTGATGTAACGTCACAGTCACGTGTTGTCACGCAGTCCAATGGTGCTGTTAATGGTGTAACCACGTCACGGCTTGATGTTAACGTCCCAGGTGTTGACGGTGTGCTATCAAAGTACAAGTGTAGACGAACCGACCCCTCAACACGAGATGTAGAATGCACAAGTCCTTTGTACATTTGCAAAGCACGCTACGGAAGTGGACCTTATTCAGTACAAACGGCGACCGTTGTGACGAATCTTGGTAGGTTTAGCCAGTTTTAGCGTGGTTTGATAATCAACCCAGTCTAGAGGGATATGCGTACTAGAATAAAAAAACTTAAACAGAGTATCTGATTCTCCGCTTCGTTTAATTTGACCTAGCAAAGACTGGTTTTTCAATCTTTTTCTAAGTTGTGTTAATTGAAGTAAAAAGAGTGAAACATTCGAGCGATTTTTACTATTTTTTATTAAAGGTACTTTTGTTCTAAAAAATTTTCTTTTACACTTATTTCGTGGGTGTCTTTTGAAAAAAGCGTTAGTCTTTTGAAAAAAGCGTTAAACCATAGTTAACTACGGTTAAACTCACGATGGACTAACTAAACAATTTACTCTCTTATTTTTTTGTATTTAAAAACATTTTAAACTGTTAAAAGGATCTTAATTTCTCGTTGCAACAAAAGTATCAAAGCAATTTGTTTTAGAATTTAGCAGATTTCCGTAGCGGAGCGTTGAAAAGATACCAAACTCACATGCTCATGGGCCTCTTGACTCCGTAGTTTTTCATTTGTCCTTGTAGCTAAATTGTTTTTAAAAATAGTCTGCAATATGAGAAGAGTCCTTCTTTTAGCTACTCTTATCCGGGCAATATTTGTTTTCAATAATTTACATACATTTTCCTATTCCACTTGAATTATCCAATATTTCTTTAAGATACCTAACAAGGAGGTGTAGTCTTTTTATCTTCATAAAAAACATGACCTTGTTAAGAAAGGTTTCTCAATTTTTCTTCGTCTCTGTTCATCAAAACATTTCATTTTTACCATATCAAGATGTTCCAAATGCACCGACAGTGACCGTAGGCAGTATTCGACTCTCTTCAGTCCTCATCAGCTGGAACTACGATCAATCCTCTATGGACACATCAAAAGAAATACCTTTGAAATCGTTCAAGGTGACCATATCGGTAACGGGACACGACGACAAGACTGTTTCGTTTGGAATGAGTGAGAGATCATATGTTATCAAAAATCCTGTTCTTTTTAACACATACACCATCAAAATTGCTGCAGTAAGTGATGTTGGTGAGGGGCTCGTAGGATCTGCTGCCTTCAGTACTGGTACGAAGCTAGAGAATATCAGTGTAGAGTTCAAAATATACGAGAAAATATAAAAATAGGTTATTGCGTGTTCAGCAAAACCCGCTATAATTTTTAAATGAAGTTGTGCAGAAACTCACTATAGGATTTTTAAAATGTTTATTAAATATGTTCAGCTTTTTCTTTGAGTCAAGAGATTTTAACCTTGCTTGAATGATTCAAGGAGTTTTTTCCTAAATATTTTTGAGCATTTCCAAACTCGGATCTCTTTTTACACATTTCTGGCTCAAAACGCTATAATAAATAACAGAAAGGACAAGTAAACCAAAATGACGTGTAAAGCATTTGAGAGACTTTGTTCGAAAAACAATGAAACAACAAAACAGAATATTGTTCATGGATCGTATGGATTCTTATTTCTGCAAAATGGTAACCATAAATTGCTGTAAACAAATCACGAGTTAGCGGTAAAGAAATAACATTAAGTGCTAGTGATTCTTTCTTTGTGTAGTAAAATATCGAGTTTTGCAAAGATATCCGAAACCGCAAAGTTTCTTGGGAAAAGTTCTCATAAGAGCAGAGCACTTAAGTCGAATCATATATTAAGAGTGAAACTATAGTGTAATATAAAACAGATTACAAGGAACTTGCGAGTTCGAAAACCTAAAGCAGTCAATATGAGGATCGATTTTGAGCTAATTGTAACTGGTTTATATTAAAGTAGTGTTAGTTCCTGATTAATGTTGATTTTTTTAAACCTCTCAGTCTTGTAAAATACGAAAATGCTGATATAATTTGCAGATTTCCCTCCAACACCTTTATCTGTATCTTTGTATAAGCTGTATGGAAGATCTGCGGTAATTAACTGGGCTCAACCGACTTCCTCTGGAGGCCAAGGTGCCGTTATTTCGTTTAAGATAGACTATAGTGTTTTAGGAGAGTCAAGCACGTTGAGGTCTGTAACAGCTTTACCAAGTGCAAGGTCAGCTGTTCTTTCTGGTCTACGATTCTCAGCGGTCTATAACGTGACGGTCATTCCTCTTAGTAGACTTGGTGCTGGAGTGGGACTGTTCAAAACCATTTATACCAAAGGTGAGATCTTTTGCTTACCTCTGCAGTTTCATTATTTTGTTTTCATGAAAGAATCGGTAGCTTTCACAAAACCGTTTAAAGTAACCGCCATCAGATTAGCCTATTTGGTAAGGTGCAAGTCTATCGAGCGGGGGGCTCGGGTTCGATTGCCGGCCGGACAACACTCACTGAGGGTTATAAAATATTTAGGGAGAATGTGCTTCCTTTGTACTAACATCTGCAAATGGTTAGACCTTCACGTCCTCTAGGATAAGGACGTTAAACCGTAGGTCAAGTCTTTCTATTTAAGGCTTAAAAGAACCCACACACTTTTCAGAAAGAGCAGAGTAGTGATCCCGGCGATGTCATCCGTCTCTTTCACCGATCGAGGGCATTTCTTAAAGTTGATATAAATGTGAGCTGCTGTTGCAGACTATCTAAGACCCTCTACTGTTTGAGCCCTGCATTTACTTGTATTAAAGTGCTTAGAGATTTAGCAGTAATAAGCCTTATATAAAAACATGTTATTATATTTTATTATATGGCAGGCTCGCTGAGCGGGCAAGATGAAGAGAATTCTGTGTTCTGATTGGTTACACGAGCGGGCAAGATAGGCCCATCTTGCCCGCTCGGGATTTTCGGTAGTAAAGTGAAATTCTTTGGCCATATAATAAATCCTTTATTGAACAAGCTTATTCGGTCAAGATGGCTGGATATTGGCCTCGTTCTTTTTTGCATTTTCATGGACCTCGACTTTGTCTCGGTCCATAATAACGCAAAAAAAGAACTTGGCCAATATGCAGCCATCTTGACCTCACGCTTGTTCAATAACGCATAAATATTTACATTAAACAAAATGTTTCGAAAAACCTCTTCATCTTTGAGAGAAGGATCTCTGTTATGTTACTCTCTCTGAAGATGAACAAGTTGTTCGAAAAACGTTCCTGGATCAAAATAATTTTAAAGATTAAATTTGGTCCGATCGGCGCTTTGCTTAACGATCAACAGAAGTAAGTCCGAGTAGTCTGGGGGAAGTTTTTGGGGGATCAGTTTCCAATATCAATCTATCCCGATGCAGTTGCTTGTAAGTTGGTAGCTCAGTAGTAAAGCACCAATTATCAAATCGTTGAGTTGTCGCTTTGGGCTTCCGATTTTTCCTGGTATTTGTTCTCTTTCGAATTTATTCTAACACATGTCAGAGATCTCTCTTACAAAAAAAAGTAAAGCTGTCATAAACTTAATTTCGTGAAAAAAACAGATAATTTCGAGTTCATTCAAATTAATAATAAACTACCCATTAACAGTTTCTGCAAAATAAGTTTAGAGGAACTTTAGCATGCAAGCGCTGGTTTATCAATTCAAATTTATCAAGAAACTACTTTGAAAGTATACATATTTAGCTATCGAAAAGTTATTAAGTAAATTTATAAGTTTTATTAAAGTATTTGTATTTTCTTTAAACAATTTTTTTCATTCTAGTAAACAAGGTTTTGTTAAAAGTAAAGATTCATTAAAAGGATCTTCCCTTCCTTCAATCAAAAAAGGTTTCATTAACTAAATAATTTTTTTTCTGTAACACCGAGTCTTCATCTCCAACTAAATGTAAGGGCCACCCACTCAAGTCTCTTTGTCTTCTTTTTCCGCTAGCGAGATTTCTTTATTTTTCTTTTCAAATCTTCCTTTTTCTTTCCCTTTTCTTCTTTTTTCCATCCATTTCTTTCTAAATAATGAACCACGAGTATATCAAAACACAGAGTTTATTTACTCTTGCCTCGTTTCAGATCGCTGTGACACACTTCCTGTAGTGGTTCGTACATGGGCTTCTTCTAGCTCCTTTAACGCCAGTACACCTCCGGGACATGGTCAGCTGGACTACACTGCGGGCTCATCATGGTGTGCATCTTCAAACGATCCAACTCCATATTTGGAAGTCGATCTGGGATCAGATTATATCATTTGCAGTGTTGTTACAAAGGGAAACTTTCTAGCAGATCAGTGGGTTAAAACCTATCAAGTACAAACTTCAATAGACAAAAGTAGTTGGTCAGACTATAATGAAAATGAACAAGTGAAGGTAAGCTGGCAATAGGATGTAGAATGGTTTGTATGTTGTTAACTACGAAAGTGAACAGTACGTTTCGTGCATTCAGATTGGCGAATTTAGAAGTTACAAGCTAGGCACTATCTAACAATAATAACATCATTCATATAGCGATTATTCTTCTTTAGCTCTAAGCACTTCACAGGCAAATACAGGGTCAGGGTTTAACAGTAGAGGGTCTTAGATTGTCCGGTACAGCGGCTCACATGTAGTTGAATAACTAAGAAACGCCCTCAGTGAAACAGACAGACAACAACACCGGGATCACTACCCTGCTCTTTCCGATAAGTGTGTGGGTTCCTTTAAGTCCGAGAAGACAGGAAGGTCTAACCATTTGCAGATGCTAGAACAAAGCCAGCACCTTCTCCTCAATTATTTTAAGACTCTAAGTGTTGGCCCGGCCGGGAATCGAACCCGAGCCTCCCGCTCGATAGACTGGCATCTTACCAACTAGGGTAACCAGGCGGCGGTTTACACGTGATTTGTTCAACTTTAGGTTGAATCGTAAAAAACCCACACCGTCTACTTAGAAGATCAAAATTATTCAACCTGCAGTTGATAAAATTATGCAAAAAGCGAATTCTAAAACATATGCTACTACTCTTCTAACGGCGATGACTAAACATTTCAATCTATATATAGTTGATTAAACCAAGTGTTTTACCTACATTTATTCGATGATTTACAATCTAGATGTTACAAACATTGGTTTAGAATTATTATGACTCTTGGGAGAATATTCTAGAAATTAAAAACATACACGCTTTCTTTTTATATGAGGCTGGGCTGTTCTTAAGTTTTTGTCGATTTTAGCCTAAAATTGTTCTTAAATTGCATGTTCATATTTCCTGATATTTACAAGGTGGATTAGTTGCCCTTAACAATAAAAAGGTGTACGTGTTTTTTATTTATTCATCCAGCGATATACAATAAAATATTTTAAAAAAATGAAAAGAACAGTCAGAAATGTTGTTATGAACTTACACGTACATCTCAATCTGTGTACAAGGATTAAATTTTAAATAAAATTCTTTTAAAAATTTGTCGAATTAAAACTTCAGCCTGGTGATTGTTCTTAAATTGTTCTTTGTGCAAATCTTAGCCTGGGTGTTCTTATAAAGTTTGTTCTTATAAAAAACAGCGTTTACGCTCGGATTTGCGCTAATATATAAGAGATGCCTTTGCGATGCTTAATACACAAATATAAGCAACAGATATCAGTCTAAAACAATACATCATGGTAGACGATTTAAGAAACATAACCTCAAGTATGAATGTTTTGAACACTAAATAAGTCATTCAAGATAAAAATAAAGCAGAGAAATTATTTTGTTTTTGTAAAGTGACATTGTAGCATACTTAAAGAAACAAATAAGATAATCGAGCTTTGGAAACGTTGCAGAATATGTAGGTTTTAGAGCTCGATGTTGTATATAGGAATAAAACAGTTTTCATTCTGTATTGAGTCTATGATCTAACAATCTGTTCCTCGTGACACTGGACATTAATTTTTTTCTTTTGTTTCCCATTGCATGCTCTTAATACAGCTTTTTGACGGAAACTTCGATCGTAACACCGAAGTAAAACACATCAATTATGGAGTTATGCAGGGGCAATATTTGCGTATATTACCCAAATCAAATTACGGTGGAACGTGTTTGAGACTGGCCGTATATGGAGTTTCCAGGCAAGGTATGAATTGGAACGCTTTTTAGAAATAAACTATATCTATGAAATAGTTAACCCTTTCATAACTAACATTATTGTGATGGTGATTATATTGAGCATAATGTTGCCGATGATGATGATCATGATAGTGATAGTAATGATGATGATGATGACGATGATGACGATGACAGTGATAGTGATGAAGATGATGGTGATGTTGAATACCACAGTGAATACTTTAAAATTTCTAGAGAAGATTACCAGTAAATTATGTTTAGCCTAGTTACAAGCTTTTTTTTTTGGTTTCTATTACAGATTGTTCAGGTACCGCTATTGGAGTTCAGAATAGTTTAGCAGTTCCTGATCACAGGTTCGCTGCATCCTCTTATATTTTATCTGCCTATCTCCCACAATTCGCCAGACTGGATAGAACTGTAAATGGTGGATGGATGCCAACATCGTTAGAAAGAGCTACATCTTGGTTGCAAATTGATCTCGGAGATGTAAATGTGATTTGTTCTGTAACAACGCAAGGCCGCAATGATTTTAATGCATGGACGAACTCTTACAAACTTGGGTTGTCAATGAACAACAATAGCTGGCCGTATTATAAAGATGATGGAAGTGATAAGGTAAACTTCTTATAGTAGAAATCCATTAATGATGCATTTGTCGAAGGTTGCTCGCTTATACTTGAAAACTCAAACAGCAACGCAATAAAGCGATGCTCTAATTCATGTCTGTGTAAAGAGAAACGATTTAAAGACCAACTTTTCTTTTATATACTAAATTACTGTATATTGGATAAATATAAGGAAACGTCAAGCAGGGAAAATTAACCTGAAGTTCGTCAGAATGTTATAAAACAAAATAAATCGTTTACTGGAAATATAAAATTTTCAGCCAACTTCCTCGCCGCTTGTCACGTGACCAAGTTAGGTCACCTGACAAGCAGTAACCTGATGAAGGCCGTAGAGTACGGCCGCAACGTCGTGAATGTTGCTAAAATTTTATATTTCCAGTAAACGATTTATTTTGTTTTATAATATTATATACACTGGATGGATGAACATTTTCATTATCATTCGTCAGAATGGTTTACTGAGTTTTAGTCCTCAGTGGTTTCATTGTAGTTTCCCCTTCATCTGTAGCCTCAAGATCTAGTTCTTCATCCTTAAAAGTCGGCTATGTTAAGAACTTTAAAAAATCTTTAAAAAATGAAATTTTTTCAGGAAAATGTAAAAATAAAGACTGTTTTTTAGAGGGGCATGTAAGTTACTTTTAGACGTACTCCAAATATAAGCCTAGGAGTGATGGGGGGAGGGGGAGTAAGTGGCTATATTTGGGAGGGCATATTATTAGAGGATGCCTTTCGTTTCAAAGAAAGGGAGATAATATTTTGAGGGGGACTTATAAACGAGATAGCTTATTTTATTTTCAATATTCAAATATTGTGATAATAGTCTAATAATAATAATTAAAAAACGGCACTGGGTCTCTACAACCAAGAAAAAAATAAATTACTGCTTCTAACGACGTTTCAACAGTTTTAAATTAATTAACACAATGTTTTCATTGATTGAACGTAAAACAACTTTTTGTAGGTGTTTCAAGGAAACAGAGATCGCAATGGGAAAGTAAACAGGGTACTATATGAAGTGGCTCAAGCGAAACTGATTCGGTTCAAACCCGTCTCATTCAATTATTATCCTGCACTAAGAGTTGAGGTGTACGGTGTTTTACAAGGTAAAAAAAATGTGTAGTTTTTTTTAGATAAAATGCGTCAGTTAATCATTATAGGCTGCAATAACTGATCATTGACTGAAGCATTTCGTTAGAGCAACTAGTTACTATAGATAACGCTGATGATTGTTGCCTCGGAAGAAAGAAGAGCTCCGACTAAGAGTTGGCGCTCGAAAACACTTAAACATAGAATCGATTAGGTCGCGCGTTTTACATACCTAACGACGATCCTCACATTTTTGTTCAAAACGTGTGTTTTTGATCACTGCATTTTTAGCTCAATAAACAGTTTCCATATAATTGTTGTAAGCACCAGATCGCTTAAAAATGTAGCGATCCTGGCGATTGACCGTTCACTGCGATTAGTTTAGTTTCTGTTTGATCGCTACAATAGCTGAAAACGAAAGAAAATTTCTGCTGAGAAGTTCGACAGAAAATTTCGAGGGTCAACATAGGCAAAGATGGCGGCAGAAGTAAAAGGACTTCTGATTACAGCTATTTTGTTTCGTGCTTTGACTATTAAAAAAGAAAAATTGAAAACATATAGTCGATTCATAGTAAAGCAGAATTGAACGTGGTGCATACAATACATTTGTACGTTGCACATAATGATCTAGGTTTTGTGGTCCGGCTGTCTCTTTCACTGAGGGCGTTTCTTAGTTATTCAAAAATATGTGAGACACTGTAGCGGACTATCTAGGACCCTCTCCTGTTCAACCCTGAATTCACTTGTAAAACGCTTAGGGCAGCAAAAATAAACGCTACATATAAACATTTTTTAAACAAAAATTTACGATAATTTACTAACAAAATTCGTATATTTGAATATTAAAAATATCACCATTTAAATATTCGTATATTCGAATATTTCTTCAAGTATTCGTATATTTGAAATGTATTCTATCTTTGGTGCGTCTACGTTCCTGTACTTACAAAATTGTATTAGCATTATCGCTAATTTGTGTTCTCTTTAGTTGTAAAACATTGATCACCTTCTATCGTATCTTGTTTACATTTTCACAGCATGCAGACATTCTCTAGGCGTGGAGGACGGCTCCATATCAAATTCTAATTTATCAGCGAGTTACGGTACACCTACTGACGGACGATTGTACGGAGCCTCTTCTTGGTGCGCCTCGTCATCAAGTGACTATCTCCAGGTTTACCTCGGTGGAGTCAAGACGGTGACTGGTATAGCTACTCAGGGAGACCAAGGCGGATCTAAATATATGACGTCATATTCTATTAGCTATAGCGAAGATGGGTCTTCATTTGAGGAATATAAAAACAGTGCTAATAGTAAAATGGTAGGTATGTTGTCTGTTTGACGTTCTACGTTTTATTCCTCCAAAGCAACCAGAAATGGTCAAACTCTAGGTAAAGTTGAATCTTTTTCCTAGCTTATTGGCTCGTTGGGCCGAAGTTTATCTTCGGTTTCTGTAGTGTTAATCGGATGAAACTCCAAACTCCCCCTTAGTATGAGCGCAGTAACGGTATTACCATGGCTACGGCTTCGAGTCCTGTTAAACTTGGATCACGAATGTTTTTGTTTCATAAAGTTATTGCTACTTCAAGTGATACAAACTGAAAATTAAAGTAATTTTATGACGTGTTAAGATAAAATCCCAGCTGGTTTCTTCTCTCAACCCTGAACAGGTATTTCGTCATAGTAACAAGGACAAGTTAGAGGTCAACTGGATTCCGACCCAGCTTACGAAGGCGTACATCCGGGTGTTTCCTTTAACGTCAGTAGGAGGAAAATGTTTGAGGTTGGATGTATATGGATGTGATGGCGGTAAGTGGGTAATAAAAATAAAATGTAATTGCAAGCATAAATACTATACGTACAGTATATGTATGTCAGTGCTTAACACTTCAAGCCACTTAAAACGGGCACGAAGGCCATGTTGGTAGCGAATATTACCTTTTAAAAACACATGATTTCGATATCAATTTTATTATGAAACCTCCCCCATGGGGCTTTTCAGGTTCAAATTCCAAGTTAGTACATGGTTCAACAGTAGAGGATCTTAGATTGTCTGCTACAGCAGTTCTAATATATTTCAAGCATTAAAGCCTGGTTTGCATATAGTCGTTTCGTGTTGTTTCAAGTCTTTCCGAAAAAACTTGAAAGACCGATGTGAGTGAAACGATCCGATACAACCGGCGATTTCCACAGGCCGTCTCGGAACGCGGTTGCAAACAAGCCAAAGTCGTTTGCGGTAGTCGGTCACGAGGGTCGTCTGAGCACATCTGAAACGACTCGGGAGACCCGAAACGACCCATTACGACTATCTGGAAACCAGGCTTAAGAAATAACCTCAGTGAAACAGCCAGAGCATAACACCGGGATCACTACCCTGCATGAATGAATAATGTTGAACATGATCGTGAGTTCTTGGACGAGGGTTTGCCATATTAGGTATTGTCCGTACGGTATAGCTGGCAAACAGTTCAGAAATCGGCGCTCATTTTTGTTGTATTTTATGTTATTAGTAAAAAAAGGATGCGCTTTCTATGCCTGCCATCATTTTTCAAGCCACATCTTTCAAGCATTACCTCGACTGATTCTAAACTTCCCATCAGAACTTAATACGTTTGAGTGGTCTCATTTTTTTTGTGTTAGAGGTAGGGATGCCAAGCCTTTACGTTAATTTAAGTAAACGAGTTTTCGGATGTGACAAAATCAAGATAAAATGTAGACCTCAAAAACGAAGGGTCAAGTTAATTGCATAGTATCACAAAACCAGTTCGACAAAAAGGAAGAGATGAAGTCAACAAACACTCAATAAAAATGCAATTTTTTTTAAGAAGAAAAACAACACCATTTTTCGCTACTATATATACCTCTGGTAATGTAGCCAATAATAATACAGGATTCGCAAGTTCTTCAACTAGACTCCTGATTAATTCAAAATCTTTAGCATGCGCCTTTACACAGCACATAAGTACATGTATGTGTTTTTGTATAATTTAGTTATTGTTTTCACACAAATTTGTTCTTTTATTTCAGTTGAAGCCAAGCCCTCAGTTTCATTAGAAGATTTGATTGTTCCTACGTTTCAATCCACCGTAAATGTGGTTTGCAGGATTACTGGTCAGCCTAGACCTGAAGTTAAGTGGCAACACAAAGGAAACAATATTCCCTCTTCTGAGTCAACCACCAGTGGAATCATTACCTCCACTCACACAATCTCGTACACAAACGCTGCCTCGGTTGTTTCAAAGTACGTATGCCATCGTGCAAACAGCTCAACACGTCACACGACCTGTCGTAGTCCTCCTTATGTGTGTAAAGCAAGGTACACAGGGGGAAAGTTTGCTGGGAAGTCTGCTGTGGTAATCGTTAACCTACGTAAGTAAGACGATATTAGAATAGTCTTATATTCTAAACACGTGTGCCTCATTTGATGGCTCAACACATCACGTGACTTGTAGTCTTCCATATGTGTGTAAAGCCTGGTGCACAGAGGGAATGTTTGCTATGAAATGGGCTGTAATAATTGTAATGTTCTTGACACCTGTCAATCATTCAGTATGATTCTAAATGCTGATTGGTGCTCAGTCAAGCGAGCACGTGTTAAGTTAGAAAGCGGTTATTAAAGAAAAGCAGATTGAAATTCATGGCGAATTGTTTGAGTTTATTGAGTGTTTATATTTAGAATACTAAACACCACA